>BHFT01005172.1:0-42658 GCA_004320025.1 Laticauda laticaudata
AGGAAGATGGGTGTGGCCTGGTTCCCTGGTTGGGTGGAGGGGAAGTGGCTGCTGTCTGCTGTCTGGGCAACCCCCTTTCAGACCAGAGCTGTGTTATGCTGGCTGCCATTGAATCCACCCCTGGCCTGGATAAAATCCCACCCTGGAGGGATACTCTCTGCAGAAAGTAAAATTCCTTCTGGAAAATGAGGGGATTGCCTGGGGGGCTGAAACATACTTCTGTCAGTTGATGCTTCTTTCTGGCTTCCACCAACTGGCATCTGTAAAGCCTCCTCATTCCTGATGATACTTGGGTTAGTGAATATGGGTGGTCTCAAGCTTCCACCCGCCCATACAGACTGTGAGACCAAACCTGTCACCTTTAAATTCTGGAATTGTTGATGTAAATCTGCCCTTGATGGACTTCCAGGAATAATCTGGGGGTTGTCTTCTTGAGAGAAATCCAACCCAAATTGTCTCTCTTCCCTCCAATCTGACAGAATAGTCATATGCCTAGGGCTAGAGAAAGATTTCTCTTCAGACAACTGGATTACATCTGGGTTATAACAACTTATTGAGTTGAAACCCTTCCAAATCTCTTTCTCCTACTGCCATCCTGAAAGAATCCATCATCTCCTCCAAACAAGGGCTGGCAGGTTCAATTAATGCTCCAGAGGGAAGGCCCACACACACTCCTCCCTGCACATCTCCAACTTTGGCTCATTGTTGATCTCTCTCCATTTCTGGGAAAAGAACTTCAGGGTATCAGCTAACCCTTTCAAAAATAAAAAGTGACTTTTAGAAATAAATGTAAGGCATCCAATCACTCCAAGACATTTTCTCTCCAATTTATTTATTTAGAAACAGATCTGGCATATCAAAGGCAATTTCCCAAAGTGAAATATTTTTCGTGTGTTACACAGAATCCACCTTCTGTTCTACCACTTCTACACTTCATAAATTATGAGAACCAATTAACTGCCACTGGAATTTCCTAATATGACATGCAGAATAACCTTGAACTTTTCAACTCCTCCAACTCTCTCAAAAAAAATGGCAGCTGAATTTCAAAACTGACACACTAGTCTGATTTCTTCATCTTCTGTAATGCTCAGCAATCCTTTCTGATTGAGTCCCTGTTGATTTCATCTTCGGCCTGACAAGCTACTTTCTTCATTCTGTCAATCAAGCAAATGACTGGTTTGTCAAAAGCAGATATAAGGGAATGGGATGGGGACAAATGTGGAATCTTCTAATTCATTTTTATGTATTTATTTCATACTCTTATACAGGGGTGTCAAACTGGTGGCCTGCAGACCGGTTGCATCACACACAGACCATGCTCACCCCAGCTCCACAAATGGGAAAATATTGTGAAATGTCACATGATGGCAACATGATGCGGTGAGTTTGACACCTGTATTCTTATATCTGCCTTTTCCCTTCTCCCCCTGGATGTCTGTTTCCACCTTGCCTTTATATCTTCCGCCTCTAAGATTCTACAAAGTCTTCTTATAATTTTCCTCAGTTTTAAATTTTAATTTCAATTTATCTCCTGAAGGTTACCAGTTCTGTGAAATATTGATGCCTTCTTAACACCCACTCCAAATCTTTTAAAGGAAGTCTGTCAGTTTTGAGAACAAAGACATCTGAACTATTAATGGTAAAGGAATGAATAAATCAAAGCTTTAAAAAAAGATATTAAAAAAACAACAATCATCATTTTCTGCCTTGGACGGTAATGCAGCATATATAGACATATCACAGCTAGAACTCTTTACAGATACATTCCTATGTAGCCTGTTGCTATAGAATCTGATGAAGGCTCATATCAGTCTAATGTTCAATTTCTAGTAGTAACCAGACTAAACTGAAATTGTGTGATCTTCACTCTCTATATTTTCTCCTTGCAAATAGCATTCTTGACAATACAGTATGAATATACTGTATCACTAATAGCTACTAAAAAGATTATCACTCTGAAATTGGTTTAATCGTCACTTCATCTAAGTTGGTGATCACACAAATCTTCCAGATGTGGATTCTATTAGCTATAAAGGCTGTTTTTTAAAAAAGGTCCACATTTGACTTCTTTGAAACTTTTATTGTACCATGCTGACATGGATGCATATGCACTGTAAGGAGAGAGAACAAGAGAGAGAAAAAAACCTCCCACAATGTCATTTATTTTAATATCTCCTATTGTTATTCCTTTTCTAACACGAAGCAAACCAAATACTATCTCTTCATTTTCATCAGAAGAGGAAAACAGAGAGCAATTTCCAATTTTTAGACTTTTATCCTCACCTCCAATACAAATCTCATGCATATATGTTCCTACTGATTGGTTAGCAGGAGATGGGGTGAGGACAGGAGCTCACTCTATCACATGGTGCTTCAATCACATGAGTTCCTGTCCTCACCCCAGCGCCTGTCAACCTAGCAGTTCAAAAGCATACAAATGCAAGTAGATTAATAAATACCACTTTGTTGTGAAGGTAATCACACTCCGTGACATCCTGTTGGCCACATTGACCACAGAAACATTTTCAAACAACTCTGGCTCAATGGCCTTGAAACATAGATGAGCACCACCCTTACAGCTGGCAACAACTAGCAGAGGAGTCTGCAGGGACTCCTCCCCTTATATGTACCTACATACCAAATAGATTCACAAAGATATGCTCGAACAACGAAGACATGAATCTTTTGCATCATTTGTAAATCTTGGTTCACATATTTTTCAAGTGTTGTTACATATTTTTCTAAATTTCGTATGTGCCCCTTGTCCTTCCAAAAATTTTCATGACATTTTCTTCCATATAAGACTCATTAAAGTTGATCTTCAGCTTACAAGCTTATGAAATTGCCACACTTTTCAAATAAAGTACAGTAAAAAGCACACACACCCAAAAGAAGGGTGATAAAATATTCCCTTTTGTTTTAAATGGGATGTTCTTTTTTAACTTCCTGAACAAAGATAGTCGTAATAACATCAATTCAATCCTGCTTAAATGTTCAACTGTTAAAGTCCCTTTTCAGATTAATTGGCTATATTTTCACTCAGAAATACATCTCTTTATTCTCTTATCTTTCTGGGAGCACCTGGCACTGTGTCCTATTTAAATTTACCTACCCAGAGCTTATCTTAAATAAATAATACTCAGATTTCAGTCATCCATACCCCGACACATAAAAAGGTCTATATTTGGTCCATGTCGTTTCCATTTTCCATGGCATTTGTGAGAGAAATCCTGGGTGAGTATAAAAGCTTTTTAGATAAATTGAAAAAAAATGTGACCTTGTCCAGTAATCTTCATAGCTATGAATTTAAGAAAAAATTAAGTTCATCGCTGTTTTCTTAAATGTTTTCTATAATATATTTAGGAAAAACATTGGGAAGGTTTGGGGCAGTAAATCATTTCTAATGATATTTGCTAGGACTAGAATGGTATGAAAGCACCTTAAACAAATTAACTCTGGTACTTACTGGCTAGCAAGTTTTTTCTTCCCAGTTTCTTTTCTTTTGCACCACTTTTTTCTATTTCTCTCCCCCACCCCTTCCAGAATAGGTAAAATAATTATTAGACTAAATAAGACTAGCAGTTATACAAAAGGTTAAGTGTACTGCCTCAAAACTTCCTCTTACTGTCTTTGCACAAATACACTTTGGCCACAAGTCTATGAAGATTCTCAGTCATCCATGTCATGGTTGTCCCAAAGGTCCTTTTTCAGGAGGCAACTAGACTTTGATTTTTTTTCTTAGAAGATGTTTTGCTTCTCATCCAAGAAGCTTCTTCAGCTCTGACAGGATAGTAGGGAATGGAAGGATTTATATTCCTTACAGACAGCTCCTCGCTTGCATCCTTTTACAGGGTTGTTGAAGCATTTCATCTGTGTCCTCAAGGTCACCTGAGTAGTGCTCCTGGTTCCATCATCTGCAATTTTTTCTCTCTCTGGAAATCCAATCCTACTCCCACACCATTCAAAGGGTGTTCATTCCAAATTATATAGCTAAAAGTCTGTCGAGATTCTCAGTCATCCAGGTCATGGTTATCCCAAAGGTGCTTTTTCAGGAGACAAGTGGATATTCTTGTTTTTTCTTTGAAGACATTTTGCTTCTCATCCAAGAAGCTTCTTCAGCTCTGACTGAATGGTGGGAAATGGAAAGAGTTATATTCTTTATGGCCAAAACTTCTTATGGTTTTATTTAATATTTATTTATTTATTAAACTTTTATGCCATCCATCTCCCCAACAAGGTGACTCTGGACAGTTTTAATGCCCTCTTATGGAGCCTCAGCTTATTCCGGCCTGTGAACAATACCCCCATAAGTTGCATTGGTACAAAAGAAGCATTCTTTCTGCTATTCTGACATCATTCAAAAGCAGAATCCAGGTTTTAAAATCAGTTAGGCTTAGTCCCCTTTTCTGTTAGACTTTTTCACCTTTAGAAGGCAGTTGGGTAGCTGAAAGCCTTTGGAAGAGAGGCAATGGAGACAGGATAGAAGTTGGTAAAGACTAGGTCCCACTGGCCGACGGATGCAAAACGTATGCAAAAAGGACACAGCGGATGAGCAAAACTTCGGGGGTGCTCCATCCGTTGTCATCCGCTCCAAAAAGTGGCAAAAATTTGCATAAACAGAACGGAAAAGAAAGGANACTGCTCATCCTTTCTATTTCCGTGCTACTAACGCTGTGTAGACATTCCGTGTACCTTTTATTTCCTCCCTCTTTCCGTTTTCAGCTGCAGCGGATGTGACTTGAGGGGATGCCCAGAGGATGCAGAGAGGAAACAGCGGATGTTTAACGGATGATAAACGGACATAGAACGTTTGTTGCTCGTATGTCACGGATTTACATCGTACACAGCGGAAAGTTCATCTGTTCACAAAGTTTTGTGCAGCTCAAAACTTCTTGAGCAGATGAAATCTCAGTGGACGGATGCTCAAAGGATAAAGCGTATGAAACACGTATGCAATGAGTACACAATGGATGCATAGCATTTTCCAAGGTTTTTTAATGTTTTACATCCTCTTTGCATCCGTTGGTGCAGTGGGACAGGGGCTTAACCGAGATAGCAAACTTTATGGTAGTACAACTCTTCCCAACTGATAAAGAAGTGGGCAGCAGTTCATCTCAGCAGTGAGGAAAACTCCTTGGTCTCATGAAGACCTAACCTTGCACATAATACTAGGTTCATTAGTGTAAAGAAGAAAATCTCTTGTCTATAATGTCAGTGTTCCAACCAAATTCTCCATCCCAAATTCAACACTCAGAGACAAAGTCCATTTAAGTAAGAATTTATTAGAGAAGTCATATTGGCACATCTGAGAAAACCTGAATCTGTTTTCCCAGCTACACTAAAACTCACACCCAGCCCCTTACTGATGATCTTCATTCTGAACTCCCACCAAGTCCTGTCACTCTACCCTCAACTCCAGAGACTCGTCCTTGAGTTCTGGCAAAAGAATGTTGTTGTGGCTATCCTCCCTTCTCACTTCTCTCTCATTTGCAAAGTTACCCACCCTCCCTTGTGGCAGCCCCAAATCTGAATCAAGATGGATCCAGGGCTGACATATAAAAGATTAGAGTAGATTAGATTATATATAATTAGATATATAATTATTAGATATATATATGTATATAATCTAATTATTATGTATAATTAGGTTATATATATATAATAGATTAGATTCACTTTTTGTGAAATTGAAACCATACAAATATGACTGACACAGTAGAACCTTTGGTCATGAATGCTTCTGACCATGACCAAATCAGGTTCTGACAAAAAATTCACAAAATTTTTGAATCTGATCATGAACACATACTTTTGTGGTGATCAAACATGACCCCTGACCCAGAAATTCCTGTAGAATTAGAAGATGAAGAAATTGCCAAAGTTATGGAATAAATTATGGTTCCATTGTAAATGAAAACAATAAATATCAGTTCCTTTTTCACTGCATGCTAGATATCCACTTTGCTGATTTCTACTACTAACAGTGCCTTTTTTTTAATATGCCCAAAGGATGTTTTTTTTCTGCATAAGTGCCTTTTCCCAAACCTACAAAATAGATTCAGTTTGCATCGCAAAATGAGACAAGGAAACCACAATAACATTTTCAGGAATGAGATATTACAGTTCCAGGAGGTCACCCTGCTCTGTTCAACATGCTTTGTATTGGATTGCTTGGGTTGCTTTGGGAAGATGAAAAAGCATCACCTAAGGAGGAACAATAAAACATTTCTATATTGTTGCCACTAAAACTCCACAGACATATATTTATGAAGTCATTACAAATCAAGCCTCTTGAAGATTTTGTAGCCTGCTGATGCTGTCACTCACTGTGGTAAAACCACTGATACTTGTACTCTCAATGCAAAAGTCTCATGGGAAATTTGGAGGGAAAAGGGGGGAAGGATTCCATCAAAAATAGTTGGAATATTTATATAGTGGCATAGTTAAGATGATTTTAATCCCAAGCCATGTTTCCTGTATATTTTTCAAAGATAAACATAATAGAGAAATCAATCTGTCCAAAACATCAAAGCAATTGACACAAAATGATGCCTAAGGCACTTAGAAGTTTTTTGTTTCCTCTGCAGTAATCAAGAAGCTTTGAAAAGTCACACATGGCTTCATATGCAGAATTCTTTTCTCTAATTGTCTTGGTTTGCCCAGATTGTGAACAACCACTGAATTACCAGGCTCTTCCAAGAGCATCCTTAAGGATATGTCTAAGTTACAATAAATGCCCTGCTGGAATTGTGTTTCCACACACACAAACACACACACAAACACACACACACAAACACACACACACACCTTTCTCCTTTCACAAAGGAATCAAACTTCTTCAGCCAAATATTTTCAGATTCCATTCATGTTTAGAATGGTTTGAATGGTTTTCATAAATTGATAAATATTCAACATAACAGAATAACAGAGTTGCAAGGGACCTTGGAGGTCTTCTATCTAGTCCAATCAAGCAGGATCCCTATATCATTTCAGACAAATGTTTATCCAATCTCTTCTTTAAAAAATTGTTTTGATTCTTATTTGTTTTACTGCTAACATCCGTAAGTGCTCAATGAATGAAAGAGATGACTCAAAAGTTGTTTAAGTAAAATTCACAGTGCTGGTATTCCCATCTTGAATAGTAAATTTAAGGTTATACTTGACCTATAAACTGCTCATAGTAAAAAACCCACTAACTTTCCTGTAGCCAAATCTGCTAATGCAATCTGTGGCAAGACTCCTTTGAAATGTCCATCTTATCAGTATTTATGTTACAACAGAATATTGAAAAAACTCAAGGAAGAATTTGAAAGGGTCCAAATAATTAGCTGTTCAGTTTCCAACTACACCTACCAACTATAGTCAGATTTGATCTAGTATGATTTTGGATATTCTTGTTCTGCCTCCATCACCACATGCTGCTCCCAACCAATTTCTGAAGGAATGTATTCTTATTTATAAAATTTATTTGCCACCCATCTTGCCACAAGATGATTCTCAGAAATTCGTAGAAAATAAAGGCTCACTTTGGCACAATTAGACATTACAGATAGTTTGCATTTTCTGATCACAATTGGGACTAACAATTCTGACACTAAGCTGCACCATTTTGAGTGCAATGTCATGTGGCTGCACTGACTTATAATGTCAATTCCAGATGTAGTCATTAAGCGAATCATTGCAGGTTGTTAAGCGCAATGTCACATGACCACAACTTGTGATTTCCTGCTGGCTTCCCCATTGACTTAGTTTGGCAGAAACCAGTCATGAAGGTCATCAATAGTGATCATGTGACCAGGGGATAGTAATAAATGTGCACTGATTTCCATGCACCGGAATCATGGTCATGTGACTGTTGAGATGCTGCAACAACTGAGCAAGTGGCCACTGAACAAGCAAGGAGAATCTGTATTTGCCTTCAACTTAAAGCCATATTTCACTCCTATAGAAAAATATAGGAAAGCATTTTTTTAGCTCAGAATAATAATAGATCACCTGCTTGTAGACCTGGGAACATTTCATGCTGTCCCTCAATTTAATCTTTTCCATTAATTTAGGTTCAGGGATGGGATCTAGGTGGTATGGGTGATTGATGCTCAGAAGAACATGAACTTGGTGTGAAGGACCAACCAAATGATGGGAATGGCATCAAAAAAAAGTATGTTGGAGTTGAATGAAATGTCCTACTATCAACCAAAGGGAATAAATGAAATCCTGTGAAAGCTGGTTCATTTTCTTAATATTTTGCTTCAGTTCCTGACAAATCTTTGATCTTAGTGCCTGTGTTGCAAATGTATTGCTGAGGTATTTCATTTTGGGAATATGGGGGTCAGCAGGAAGCTAAACTCAGGTCATATTGCATTCTGCTACAGTCAGCTATAACTGGCTTTATTTGCTTTTTGTCTGCTTTTTACTAGGTTGCCTCTTGATTCATTTGTTTCTTACTGTCAACTAGAAACTAATTTCTGCTTAAGCATCCTTATTTTCTCACATGTTCTGCGATTAGAATCTCTATGTTTCCCAAGAAACCTATATATCCAAGAATAAACAACATTAACTTTCTGCTTGGGCTGCATTCTTTTGTCAAAGAAGTTCTGTATTTTGTCCTCATCTTTCTTAGCAAAGATGTCTGCAGGGTATGGTTCAAGAAATATCAAGATGGCAGTCACAATAGTGCTGTTGAAGAGCCACCTGTTTTTATGTGCATTGCTACTATCTTGATTTAAAAATTGTAGCTGATTGTATGTCTTTTTTTAGTTTTGTGCACCACCTAGAGTCCACTGGCAGTCAATTATAAATAAACAAGTAAATAAATAAGTAAATAAATACATAAATAAATAAACAAGCAAACCAGTGGTGGGATTCAATTCTTTTTTACTACCAGTTCTATGGTCATGGTAGGGGAAGGATACTGTAAAATCTCCAGTCAGAGGTGGTATTTGCCGGTTCTCCAAAGTACTCAAAATTTCCTCTACCAGATCTCCAGAACTGGTCAGAACCTGGTGAATACCATCTCTGAAGCAAACCTTTTTTATCATAATCTGAGGACATCCCTGATCCTTAGTGGGACTCTCATTTCTTCGGCACTATGGCAGAGACTCTAGAGAACTGATTAACATAATAGAAAGCAAACAATGAGTTTTCCTATGATGTGGAGAAAGTGATGAAGTTTCTTCTAGCCAGTCCCTTGAGCATTCAGGAATAGGGGTTGCCAACAAAAGCAGAACTGTGGGACTTTAGCAGTGCAAAACAAGAGTTCAAAAGTAATTCTCAAAATATCTAATCAAGTCGTGTTATATGACAGTAGCAATTTGAGACTTCTTCTGCTTTTCCACTAAATGGACTCAATATGTCTTCCAGCCTCAGCTATGCATATATAGGCAATTTCCTATTTAGGAAGTCTTGACTCTGACCCTTTACTTTTCTATAAGAAAAGCTTTCTAGTATGAGGAATTAGCCAATCAACTCAGAATTATAGGAGTTAGACCTTAAGTTTAGAACTTAAAGGAGTTGTTTATAGAGTTGTTTATAGAGTACTGATAAGAGTGATCCACCAAGCACTTTCTTTGCAGGGTTATTTTTATTGTCCTCTTCCAGTAAAGACATCTGTCATCTTTCTCAACATTTTCTCCAACCCCCAGGCCTGTCTTTTCCTTCAGAGCAGCCTTAATGCTCAGCAGGCATTGAATCTTCAGGCATTTATATTCTGCTGCTTTGGCTTACTCATAAGTCTCTTCACAAGGGTGGTCTTTTCCCTTCAACACAAACACAGCAAATGCCTCCATTTTATAAAGTACATTTTAAAAAATCATCCTAGAAGGTTCTAAAGAGAGCTCTCGCTTTGTTAACATCTTGTTTACAGCATTGTAGATGTGTGACGTGTTTCAAGGCCTAAGGTTCAAGTGGTTAGATGACCCATTGAGCAACCTTTAATTGTTTGGTTTGGTCTGGTAGCTATTGTAGCTTTAAAAAAAAAACATTGTTTAACATGTATTTAGCTGCCCAGAATTGCATTTGTGAGATGGGAAGTCATATAAATCAACTAAATAAATTTTCTATTTTTTCTTTTCTTTTTTTTTAATAAAAAATGTATTTGTGTTTTCCAAAACATAATACAAGTAAAATTTCTTTTTTTAAGAATAGCATGGTCCCGGGTTATCACTTCTCCATACAGACACAAACACAAATTCAGTTCAATATTCATACCTGTGTTCTCTTCCCATATCTTATTACTATTTTGTAACATTTTCTCAAAGTAATTTTTCCCCTTCCTTAGTTTTTTCTTCATCTTAAACTTTTAATTATCTGCAATTTCTTTTCTAATTCAATTATACATATCATTTTCTAATTAAATACCTTTCTATTCATCAATATTTATACTTTTGTCTATCCTGTTTCAATTTCATATTTTCTTTCTCCTTTAACAAAATTTTCCCCTGACGTTACTAATTGGAGTATGACACCTTTGTATCTTTTAATTTTTATCCATTCAACTCTTATTTAAACTTCAATTTATGCCTTTGCAATTATAACATTCAATATAACACATAACTTCAGTCGAATTCTGCTTGGTACATTCTTAAAAATACGCACTAATTTTTAAAGAGAATAATATTATATAACAATAATAAATAAAATACTTATTCTATTCCAATTCAGCTCTATCATTAATGTCAGTTATAATAATCTTTGATATCTTTAACATTCCTTTTCAATAGGATATCATACTTCTAGGCCACTTATAATATTTTCATATTTTTTTCATGTGTTCTTTCATATTCCTCTTCACTTAAATTTTTATACACATTTATAATAATTAAATGTCCTCTCCTTTCCTAAATTCATTCTCTCATTCTCTTTAATTCATTTATTTATAAACATTCCATTACATTACAAGTATTTTATCTATCTTTTTAATCAACTTGTTTCATATTTTTCAAAGTTCATTTCTATTTCTAATATAACAATACTAATCTTATATACCCTTGCAGAATCTCCTTTCAATTAGTTTTTCACCCATTATCTCTGTGTCTTGTATGTTTTCCCTGTTTCTCTATGTCCTGGTTCTGTCCTTTATAATTTCTTTTCTTTCCCTCTTCTCCCTCTTCTTCTCCCGTCCCTTTTTGACCCGGTCTCTCTCTAATTCTGATTCTCTCTTCTGTAATCCTCTTCTGTTTCTTCCTAATGTTTATAATAACTTTTCAAACTATTTTTTTTGAGGGGGGGTTGTTTTTTTTCGGATGTTTAAATTTTTCACTCTCTTTCCCCTTTTCCTTTCTTTTCCCCCAATAGAAATACTTGGTCATTGAAGATGGCTTCTTCTTTGTCCCCGCCTTCTTGTTCTACAGGCATTTCTTGTTGTTTCTCATAGTTCAGGATCTCCATTTCTAAAAATTGAAATATGAAGCCAAACACAACCTCTTCCTTCTTATGCATCTTCTTTCTGTTTTTTAAGTTGCATTCTCATTCTTCCAAGAGTGATACCATTTTAAAAACTTTAAACAACCACCTGATTAATTTTAGTCCTTTAGATCCAATAGCCAAAAATCAGAATCACCAAGTAATCAAAATATCAAAGCTGTTTCTTCTTGCTTTTTTTTTTTTCCACTTTCTCTTCCTGGGGTTCTCTTATCTTGTTTCAAAGTTTCAGTTAAAATGTATCCTTTAGGAATCTTGTTAGAGTTTCACTGTTAATTCCTTTTACTTCCAGGTGGTTTCCTCATTTTTCCAGATCCCACCCTTTTGTTTTTTTTTCCTTCTTTTAAAAGTTTTTGAGAATCCAGAAATCTTTATTATCCTTTGACATTTTATTTTCAGCTTAAATACTGCTACTGTCAAGTGGATTTGTGCCAATTTCGTGCTTAATCTCTTAGTTGTCAATATAAGAAAGAAAGATAAAAAAAACCAAATCCTTTCCCTTCCCTCTTATTTGCAGCTTCAAAGTCTTCTTTGGGAACTATTGTTGTTCTTTTTTAATTCAAATTCCAGGGTACTTTGGATTGTTTTTCCAGTTCGACCTCCAGTCAGCTAAAAACTTTCTCTTCTTATCTTCCTCCTGCACATTCTTTTCAGGTTAAGTTCTTCTTTGAGGTGGCCATTTCTGACCACCGCTGTAACCGCATTCAGAAAGAGAGAATATGGGATGAAGAGAAACCATCCCTAATGAACAAGCAACTTTATTTGGGAAGAAAGGGGAAAGGGGAGAAAGAGAATGGAGAATTTAAGACAAAAAAAAACAACCAAAAAGGGAAAAAACAAGGTGAAAAGAGGACCCAATATCAGAAAGTAACAGAAAAGAAGAATACCAGAGGGGTGGAGATTAAGAGACAGGGGTAAAAGGGTAGAGTGGAGAAGCAAGGGAGGAAAGAAGGGAAGAGAGCTACAAAGGTTTGAAACAAGATGTAAAGAAACAGAATTTATTCAGAGTATAATGGGTAAACATATAACTAGAAAAAGAGATTCTGCAAAGGTACATAAGAATTGTGTTGTATCTGTATTTGAAATAATGTTACAAAATTGGAATAATATATGACTATAAAAATGGGACAAAATATTTAATGTAATTTAGCGAATTTCTTTTTTAAATAAAATAAACGAAATCAAATATGAGAGAACTGAATTAAAAGAAAATGGAACATTGTCATGTATTAAATATTTTAAAACATAAGTGAAATAGGGGGAAGTAACTAAGCAAAATCTATAAATGTTCCCATAGAGCATGATATTTATTTAGAGAAGGATTGTGTAAAATGTTTAAGACTTAAATGATATTAATTTATATGATAATAATTTTAATTGCTATGGATTGTTGTTTTAAATATATATTATATATTTTTTTAAAAAAAAAAATTTTCTTGTTTTAAAATATTCGAGTCTATCTTTAGAATGTACTACGCAGAATGCCGAATGAAAATTATGTGTTATGTTAAGCTTTAAACTAGGGGAAAGGATAAGTATGACAAGGCATTATACTCCAATCAGTCATTACAGAGAAATTTTTGTTTAATGAGAAAAGATAATAGACAGCTGAAACAGGACAGACAAAGGATATAAGTATAATATTTAAATTGAGATGAAATAAATATAATAGAATTAAGAGAGTGAAAAGAGGGGAGAAGCTATCTAGAAAATGTAAAATAGTAAATAAGAAATGGAATGCTATATAAAAGTAAGGCATGAACTTGAATTTATGTCTGTACAAAAGATGTAACTCGGGATCAAACTGCCGTCCAAAAAGATATTTTATGTTTTTTATGTTTTGTTTGTTTGTTTGTATATGTTTGTTTGTTGCAAAATTAAGTAAAAATTCTTTATAAAAAAAAAAAAAAAGAAAGAGAGTAATGGCCAGCTGGGGAGGAGCTCAACCCTGCTGGCAGTCTCCCCACTCTTCACCACCTCAATGGGGTGGCTTAGCCCCAAAACCAGCCAGCTCGGGGTGCTCCAGCAGTGAACATAGATCTAAACTGCACAATTGCAGATTTTGGTCTGTCGCCGAAGAAGCTCAAACCAGATCTCAAATTTTCTATTTTTTCTAAAGGAGGATACTAAATTTTCAAACCAATGAGGACCTAACAAATGATTATAGCAAAGTAATTGGCACTCCTGAGGAAAACTTGCTTTTTCATTCTAATTGCAGAGGGATGAGGAAAATTCAGCTCCATTGGGGTGTGCCAGGATATTCAAAATCTTGCTGAAATCAGACCAGAAAGGGACTCTGCATACCACCATTAATTCCACCATTAATACCAGTGGGAGCCATAAAGATGTGGATGCAAAACTCTCTAACCAGGGGTGGAATTCAAATTTTTAACAACCGGTTCTATGGGCATGGCTTAGGTGGTGGACATGGCTTGGTAGTCATGTGACTGGGTGGACATGGCTTGGTGGTCATGTAACTGGCTGAGTGTGGCAAACTCAACATCACTCACATTGAAGCATGCATCTCCTTGCCTGGCCTCTCATGACTGTGGGGATGCTGCAACAGTTGTAAGTGTGAAAAATGGTCATAAGTCACTTTTTTCAGTGCCACTGTAATTTTGAATAGTCACTCCACACAAGCAAAGTACCAGCAAAGGAAGGGAAAAAAAACTCCAGAGACATTCCTGAGACAGGAAGTCTAATCCTGCCAAGAATGTAATAAGGGTTAAGGCAGTTTCTGTAAGCAACACCAGAATGTTGCCTTCCTTACAGGATTAGGCCAGTAATTTCTCCTAACAACTGGTTCTCCAAACTGCTTAGAATGTTAACAACTGGTTCTGGTGAATAGGTGTGAACTGGTAGAATCCCACCTCTTCCTCTAACCTCTCTCTCTCTCTCACATCACATGTCATAAACTGAGACCAAAAAGCATGACCCAAAATTCAAAAAAGAAAAAAAGAAAAAAAAAGAAAAAAGAGGGCAAGTTTGATAAGTCAATCTGCTACATAGGCTTGTCAGGGGCAAGTGGTTTATATCATTTCTGTTCCCCCATCCATCTCCAGCTGCTCTCCCTTCAGTCTCCCACTTTGTGACAGAACAAGAAATAGCTGGGATTGAGAAGAATCATAACATTAGCTCCATACCAACTCTGTCCCTGATATTAGGGTGGTCAATTACAAATTGGAAATGGTGACATTTGATCATAAGAAGACTGGGCTTTTGTCTTTTTCTGTATAATGTAATTGCCTTTCTTTTCAAAGTTTGCTTATTCTGTCCATTGTGCTTGGCTTTAATCACCAGCATTTACAGGTTGGATGCTGTGTCCCCCATGCTGATATGAATGTATTCATTTATTGGGTACTATATTCATTTCATCTCAAAGTAGTTTGCAGCATGCTGTTAGTGATTTCCATATTCTCATACCTGCTTGCTTTGTTTGGATAATGTTTTCTCCCCTTCACTTTCTATTCAGATTAGTAAATCAGCTGTCTGGATGACTATTTCATGCATCTGATGAAATGAGTCACGGAGGACACAAGATTCATTCATCATGAGAATATCCTTTAAGATAGCTCAACACAATGGCAAAGTTAACTATATGTAGATAGGTCCAGAAATCCAAAATGACAGACACAAATAAATTCCTCCCTTCTTTAGTGCTGCTACCATTCCTACTCTGAAGTTTGTCGTTGTCATCCAAATGCATATCTCAGCCTGAGAAAAGATAGCTTTCCCAAGTTGCTATCATAAATCTACCTTTTAGGAAAGTTCTAAATTTTCTCCAGGCCAATTATAGTTTGCCAACCATTAGGATGTGAAATTGAACTCTATCCCTTTCCAAAATCTGCTCATGTGCAACTTTCATTTGAGTTTTACTATACATAATATATAACCTGTAATGATGATTAATACTGACAAAAGAACAAAAAGGTAACTGATGAAAATATTTTCTGACAACTGATTCTCTTACATTTGTGCCCTTCTGTTGTCCTTGCTTTTTTCCCCTTTCTATCTGGGAAATATAACCTCATCATCCAGATATCTGTGATTAGCTGAGTTCCTAAGAAGCCATCAACATAAAAACTTCAAAAACAGATTAATTTATTTTGATTTATATATTTCTTCCCAAACTATAATTTGGGAAAGAAAACAAAATAAACCAAGCAACACTAAGATTACTATCTTTTCTAAGGGTAGAGTCACATTTTTTAAAAAAAACTTTTTTTAAAATTTAGATCTTAAAACAATTGTACATACACTTTCTATTTTTTTTCTGTTAGTCATGTAAACATTACCTGTCTTTTGTTCACTCAAGCATATTTCAGAATAAAGATCCCTAGAATGAATTGAGGATATATTTTACAAAGTAGTTCAGGGGGTTCTTAAGGAAAAAATATAGATCATGCAATATAGATTGCTTCATTAGAAAGGGCTAATCCTGCAATAGTTTTAAGAAATGGTTGGAAGATTAAAGATCAGTTCTGAAATTGATGATAACTTTCCCAAGATGGAAAAAGCTTGGGGAGACAATTACAATAGATACATGCAGTCTGGTTCTCACATCATGTTAGATTAGTCTAATATTTTTTTATATAGATTTTTATTTTTAGTCTAATATTGAGGTTGGGTAAACTGTGGATTTTTTTATTGTGAGCATCTGGTAATTGTTTCATGTTACATAAACCATGTTACTCAGGAATGGGATTCTACCAGTTTGCACCTATTCATTAGAACCAGTTGTTAACATTCTAAGCAGTTCGGAGAACCAGTTGTTGGAAGAAATTACTGGTCTAATCCTGTAAGGAAGGCAGGANCAGGACTAGACTTCCTGTCTCAGGAACTTTTCTGGAGGTTTTTTTCCCTCCTTTGCTGGTACTTTGCATGTATGGAGTGACCATTCAAAGTTACAATGGCACTTAAAAAAGTGACTTATGACCATTTTTCACACTTACAACTGTTGCAGCATCCCCACAGTCATGAGAGGCCAGGCGAGGAGATACATGCCTCGATATGAGTGATATTGAGTTGGCCATGCCTAGCCAATAACATGACCACCAAGCCATGCCCACCAACTAACTCACACCCACAGAACTCACCCTTGATGTTACTACATTAAGCCATAATATGATTTTTGAGGGAGAAGGGCCAGTCAGCTGCCCTTTGTGCCCTTCCTTTTGCTTGCAGAAATGAAGCAATTCTTTCTAAGAAAGATCTATAATCTTAATTTCCATGTTAGTTGTGGAACACTATTAACAAAAAAGTGATCTCCTTTTATTTAGGACAATGGTTCCCTAAAAGGATGAGAGAATACTTCCAGCTTCTTGGTTTATGGGTATTTGTTTGCTGGTGGTGTTGAGCTAACATTTCAAAAGAAAGAGGTACACTGGAAGTTTAGAAATTCAATCAAACCAAATTAAGAAGAATTGACAGGCCAATAGTGTCTATTGCAGGGATCTCCAACCTTGGCAACTTTAAGACTTGTGAACTTCAACTCCCAGAGTTCCTCAGCCAGCTTCACTGGCTGAGGAACTCTGGGAATTGAAGTCCACAAGTCTTAAAGTTGCCAAGGTTGGAGACTCCTTGTCTGCTGGACTTCATGTGGACAGCTGATGCTAATAGAAGTGAGTTTGGTGCAGCTGAGATTCCTGGTCTCTTATATTAATATGATGCTGGGATTATGAACTGTAAAAATCCAAAATAAAAGATGTCTTCTTGTTATTTGGAATTTGGTCAATGGAGGGAGAGTTCAATTGAGACAATAGATTGTCACTGTAGTGACCCAGCAAAACCAAGAAACGTTATCTTTGAAAAATGGCAGACTGGAGTAATTAACAGTAGCTCAATTCATTCTTCAAATCTGATGAATAATGAAGCCATCCTACACTGCAGTTGATTGATTTGACCTTCACACTATGCCATAAACTATATTTTGGAAGGCACAAGGGAGTTGTTGCACAGCATGGTCAACCAAAATCAAAAAAATCACCTTTTGGCCTAGTGTGATGCTTGGACCATGCCTATTGAGTTTATATTCAGCCTTGGAACAAAAGAGACAATGCTAAAAATACAATATGGGAAGGGAAAGATGCTGAAGGCAAACCCTTGTTGTATCCCTACATGGGAGACTACTTGGAAATCCCACACAGCTTAGAAACTCTGCTATCAGAGGGGCTGCATAGCTGCCCCAACCCACCCCCACATATACACACACATTTATGTAAGTGCTCTTTCTTGCTGATTTGTCATTATGAGTTAGAGTATTCAAGTGCTCCCCAGCAATTAGGCCCTGCTTCTCCCCCTGATTTTTTTCAGGGAAGGTGAAAGGAAGGTAAAATTCTCTGCCCACTGTTATCTCCTCAGCACAGCTCAAAGAAACATGAGTTGTTTTGTTCCCATCTGGAATGAAAGTGGGGGCGGGAAGGTTTCGGAATTAAGTAATTTATTTGGAGTTGTGATGAGGAAAGAAGAAGAGGCCTCTCTGTAATTATAGATAAGCAGCCAAGCACACCATGCTATTAATGTCTGCTTGGTTCTAATGGGGGAAAGAATGGGGAAATGTTATTTTTCTTTTAATTCTTTTCAGTGGCATTTTTCAAGCCCCTGGCATTTTTTTAAAATCTAAACTCAGCCTTTTTTGTTGACCTCAGTAGAACAGAGCTGAGAGCATTATTTTAAAGAATATTGAAGAACAAAGCAGTGGTTCCTAGGCAGGCTGCGTGTTTTCCTTTTCATGGTTGCCTCACTCCTGGCTTTCAAGCATCAGCTAAAGATGAAAACCTTTGATGGTGGCAACATCTGTGGAAATACAGAGTCTCCAAAGACCTGAAAGGACAGCTTCAAGCACCGAGGCAGAATGTCAGCCCCCTGAAATAAGTGAGTTTTAGCACCAAAACATTACAAGTGAAGATTGTGTGCTTTAATTGGCCAGAAGGGCAATGAGTGACTTTAAGAGATTGTTAACTTTAATTTCTCACAAGGTGGTCATTCAAAGCAGGGACCATTCAATACATTCAATGTATTTTTTTTTCTTTAAGTACACTGAGACCTTATGCATCAAAGACAAATTCCTTGTGTGTCCAATCACACTTGACCAATAAAATATTCTATTCTGTTCTGTTCTGTTCTGTTCTGTTCTGTTCTATTCTATTCTATTCCTATTCTATTCTATTCTCTGGAAATTACCCTTTCCATATTGAATTATGTCCCTGTAGTTTCCAGAGTTGATTTGTCTAATGGGCTTTAGATGGGGCAGTCTTCACTGGTTGTAACTTCAGCTGGAGTGAAAGGAGACTGGTCAGCATCTGACAGAAGAAAAATGTTTCCATGGTATTCCCAGTCTTGGATCATTCCAGATCCTAAAGTGATCAGATTTATATATCTGGAGGGCACTCAGTTTAGGAAGGTTGCCCCATAGCAACTTATGCATGGAATATCTTATGGTTAGTCTAGAGAAAAGAAGAACTAGGGGGGACACGATAGAAGTATTCATATTTGAGAGGCTGCCACTCTCTTGGTTTATTGTCTGTATATTCCTATTAATTATTAAAACATCAGCCAGTTTCTTTTGTATGTCCAGTACATGTTTTTCAATATTATTCTGGTAGCCTATAATTTGTATATCCACTTTCAACTCAGCCTCCATCTAGGTAAAAGTTAGGTAAGACTTATTCCTCTTCCATAATATATTTTAGGCATAGTTTCTCCATAGAGATACTGCAGATATCTCTTTTGATACTATTCACCTATGGGTCCATTTTTTTAAAAAAAAATCCTTTAATATGTCCAATGTTATAATATCTTGTTTCATTCTGTAACCATAAATCAAGTTTATGTGTGTCTCTCCTTTGTGATTTTTAGTTCCATTTTATTTGAAACCTATCTGGATCCCTTAGTCTGTCTGCAACTTTCTAAGATCAAAAACTTAATCACCCTTTTTCTGTTTATTAAAAAAAAATAAGTTCTTAAATTTGTAATTAAAATATTATTTCACAAAAGATTGAAGGAAACTCACCTGGTGCTGTGAAGCCTGTCAATCCAAAGGTTTCTAATAGCTGCAAAGCAGTTAATACCTAATTTCCAAAAGTGATTAGAAAAAGAAGTTTGCAAAGTTAGTGTTGATTTAAAGATTCTGACTGCAGTTTGAGGAAGTCTATTCCCTTGCCTTCTAGCATTAAACCTTCTAGAGAGTGCTATCTTGTGGTTTCAACATGAGAAAAAGCTGCCTGGAGTATGTATGGGTGATCTCAAGTCCTGTCCTTGTCTAAAGAGGTGTTGAAGAGCCGCTCTACTCACCACTGTTCATTCTGCACTTCTTGCACTGCAGTATCTGCTCTACTTCATTCTATATATTCTTTTGAAAGCCAAGCTCACATTAAAATAGTAACTACATGAAATCCTTTCTCTATTCCCAGTCAGAACTAACGTTCTCCATTTGTTTCAATGCCTTTATACAAAGAATGGCTACATCCAGAACTAACCAAGAATGATGTACAAGGAATCCTCAGTTAATGACCATAATTGGAAACAGGAACTCTATCACTAAGCAATGCAGTCATAAGTTAACATTCACATGACTGCACCAATTTATACCACAAGTTCCTATTGTATCTGTAAGCAAATCACTAATGATGACCAAGTGTCACTAAGTAAGGACTATCTGTATTGCATTAAGTAATCAATGTTAAATAACTGCAAATTGTTAAATAAGGGCATGCAGACAGCATTATTACCATAGGCTTTGAAGTCTGAAATCTGAGAACTTCTAAATGTTGCTGAACAACAATTTTATCTGCCTGAATCAGCAAAGTCAAAGGTGAAAGAAGATGAAAAGAGCAATACTGTAATACCAAGTTCTTTTTCTCTCTCTTAGAAGGAGCTTCATGATTTTTGATTAGCAGTACGCTTAATTTTTCTTTGTTTTTGTCTCTGTTCATCTTTGTTTTATATTGACACCTAGTGGAAAGAATTTTCATTGCCAAAAGCTGACAAATTCCCAAAATACGATCCTCTATTCATATTTAATTTACTATTGTAGTTCTTTTCTTGATACATATTTACATTTGTTTTCTTCCCATATGAAAACACTGCAGAAGGTGATTTCTATGTTCTTTCTGTTTGTCATAATTAAAACACTACTAATAAATAAATATTAGAATCTATCCCAGGGCAGCAGCTCTTTTGAATTCTGCTGTATAGTGCAGTGTTGGTGTGGTGTTGGGGGTTTCCTGTTCACTGTATGAAGGGTGAAGGATGTGTGTTTGTGTTTATTTTCATGGTCATAGTCATGATGTGCACTGAAGATGGTGTTTCATTTCGTTGTATGAGGTGCAATGACAAAAAAGTAAACTAAACTAAATAAAGGAGCATACTGCCTTTCGAAAGGCCCGGTCCCACTGGCTGGTGGGCACAAAATGTATGCATAAAGGACACAGCAGATGAGCAAAATTTCAGGGGTGGCTCCATCCGTTGTCATCCACTCGTGGCAAAAATTTGCATAAACAAGACCAGCGGAAAAAGATAACGAGATATTAAGAATGGACATCGGGTTAGTAATGTAGCAGGGACTGTTAAATGGATTGTGTCATGCATGGTAAGCCTAGTTGGATTTTGAATAGCGGATGAGCAGATGACACTTCTCCAACAGGGGTTCCGGGGTGCAATGAATTTTGAAAGTGGGAACGCATAGCAGAAGGGCGGATGCATAGCGGATGAAGCGGATGCATCCCGTACGCCTATAGGAAAACAAAGGGGATGACGCGCAGATGTATATCGGATTGCAAAGCAATTCACTGAGGCATGTGGGGGGTATGAATTGCGTCCACTCTTGTGGATATAAAGGATCAGCAAAGCACGCAGTCAGCATACAGGGGGAAAGAACGTGCTGCCAACTATACATCTAGCAAGGAACACCATGGTTTCGTCAGTCTAGGCAAGAAGAGGAAAGGCGTGCCATGCTACTCGTTCCAGCCTGGCAAGAAGGCCAGAACTCAAGCATCCACCTCCCTGGCACTGACTTCTGAACCCTGCTGGTGCCTGGTGCTGGTGCTACTTGGTGGACCAGCCCCAAGGCCGCTCAAAGCCCTGCTGCTGAAGGCCGCTGCTGCTCAAGCCCCTGAAGGCCTGCTGCCTCCAGCCCCCTGAAGGCCCTACTGAAGTCCCTGAAAGAGGGAGGAGAGGCAAAGGGGAGGAGAAGGGAGCTGAGGAAACAGTACCACCATTTCGGAGGAGCATGAGGATGAAGGTGCTGGAATGGCTGAGAGGGGAACAAGTACCCGTCTGGAGAAAGGTCACAGACTGTAATCGGGACAGCCAAGAAGAAAGCAGGCAGCTTGGAGAGTACAAGGCAGAGAGCCTGAGATACACTGGCAGAAGTACTCCTGGGATGGTGGAAGCATATGCACACCTGGTAATGGCTAAGCTACACCTCAAGAAATCAGGGCAGCCCGCTGTCGCTCACTGACCGGGAGATGTACCATCTTGGCCCAAAGTGCAGTTTCCTGAGGGTGAGATCCACCACTGAGGAGCAGCCCCTCTGACACCCCTCTCGCTCAGACACCCCACAGACAGCCAGTCCCTCTTTCCAGCCAGGAGCCAGCTACCCTGGTCAGGCAGAATGTCTTCGAGTGGCCCCATGGCAGAGACCCCGCAAGACAAGCTGCAATCCTCATGCCGGAAAGGGCTTTGGAGGATCCCCTGTCACAAATGGAGCAAGAACGGCAGACCCATCAGAGACCAACCCACACCCCCGCCACGACCCAGCTGCTCCACAGGATGCAGGCAGAGAGGCAAGAACTGGAGGGCCCAGAGCGCTACACTGTCCTGTTGGAAGATCAGGGAACCAATCAAGACCAGCACAGAACTTCTTCTCTCAGCATGGTCCAAACTTGGACAGAGCAATTCCTCAGGGCCGGAACACCTTCATTCACCTATGTGCGCCAAGACCGCTGAGGGAGCCTGCCCCGAGCCGCAGTAACAGGTTTGATAAAAGCAGAAGATCACAGCACATCTGCACAACCCTCAAAGCCCAGCTGAAGCTGCTCCAACGCCAGTCCAGGTCTGCTCCTCTAACCGAGGTGATGTCACAGGCCCTTCACGGCTTTCAACAGCGCCCTTTCACCTACCAAGGCTAGAACTACCAGGAGCTTCCACAGCAAAGAAGCAGAATCTTGCCCAGTCCAGGCCCAGGTTCATCACATGCCACAGACGCCAGTACCTCACCCAGCTGCAAGACGCAAGACAAGCCCCACTTACACTCCTCCCTAACCCTTCCTCTAGCGCCCCACAGCCAAGCCGTCAATGGACAATCTGTCATCAGTATTGGGCCTGACATCCTCAAGTCCGTTTTTTTTTTTTTTGATGACAGGGCCTCTCACCTCAAGGAGTGAATCAGCTTTCGGATAAGCTTTCCTGAATACATAACCACCACCTGTTTGTACCCTTTGGGCCCAAGCACGCCCAATGTGCCCTCAGACGCAGCACTCAAGCCTACAGCCACCGTTCCAAAGTCCTGCCCACTTAACAGTTGAGACCGATGGACATGGACTCAGCAGAGTGACTGCGAATAGTGCCGAGAGACTGAGTTTGTTTACTTGTTTATCTTTGCTTAAGACACTTTACTTGGTTCATTTTTGCTTTATTTAATATGCATAAAGTTTACCTAAGAGCAGTTAATACATGGTATCTTTGCTTAACACACTTAGTTTTACCTTGGTTCATTTTTTTTTCCCTTAAAAAAAGTGTTGGTTTTCACTTTGAAAAAATTTGTTAAGCCTTTGCACGTTGTTGATAGGATAAAGGATAGTTTGTGGGATAGATAAACCTCCAGTGCAAAGCAGCTGCCAGCACATTATTGAACCTTTATTATCATCACAATTTATATCATTGATTCAACACATTTTTAAAATAAACAAAGCTCTTTATTAATGCCCTATTCATTATAGGACACACTCACATACATGGCAACAATCTCATCAGTGTTTATGAACAGCCTCAAGGAAACATCCAATTAATCATCTATCATCCTGTCTTGCCACTCTCCATTGCTCCAGCTGGGGAGTTTTGCAGCCAATGTCTCAGGAGGTTGCGCTGCTTCTATGCCCTTCACATGAAGCTCTGTTGGGGCCTTGTACATCCACAGTGTCCTATCAGGTTAGGTCCTTACCTCTCATTCACCAGGCTCCATGTCCCCCTATTGCCCTGTTGACGTGGTCGACAAGTCTGTTCTGCAACATGGGTAGCAAGGTGCGCATGAGATTCTGCAGGAATGCAGCAAGCTTCCACGATGCTCCTCACAGTCTGTGGCTCATGCTGCATGTGTGGGGAAGAAGTTCCTGGAACCTGTTGGCCAATCGCAAATTTCTCCAACCACCCGTCTTGCCCTGGACAGCCTGTAAGTTTGAAGAATCCTCTCTTCCACGGGTGAGGCATCTTGAATGTAGGCTTCATGAGGTAGGTTCTGAGGAGTAAAAGCGTCATCCCCAATGTGAAGTGGGCAACATCTTGTGGTGTACATTGGGTAGGGGGTTCTGGACCCTTGGTAAACCCATGGAAAGGTTGCCTGTTCCAGCCGCAATCCTTGAGGTCACTGGTATTGTATTAACCTGGCTATGCTGAAGCTGACCCGTTGCCTGAAGGGCATACATGTACATGACTTGTAGTCAACATCAAACATTGGTAAAGAGGATGATACTGTGAAGAAGCCTTGTAGTTGAAATAAGTGGACCGCTGAGCTTGGCTGTGAGCTTTTGGCAGGCCACGTGCTTCCCATTTTCTATGGTTCCAAACGGTGTGGGGAAAGTTCCACCTCTGATATCATCTCTTCTGCAAGTTTTTCTCCTCAGCCTTGGTTCCAGTGTAGGGGCACTTGAGGAGCTGCCCCTCACGTATTCTTCGATGATGGCGCTGTACCACTTCTTCTCTGACCACTTTGCTGATGCTGTTGTGTGGCAGAACCCTCCATTCGCATACTGCACATGTTTGCTGTATGTGGTTCCAGAGTGCCAGGTGCCACAAAGTCAGTGCCACCTTCAGTCCGGGTCCAGGTTGGGATGGAAGTTGGTGCTTCGCTTTGAGTCAATCCTCGTGTCTGCAGAAAGCTGTAGCAAGTTCAATCAACAATTGGCTTGGTGGGCATCCTGCATGAAGTGATGGAATTCACGAGAGGATCTCATTTCCTCATTCACCATAATCACTGGTCATACAGTGCTAAACTACCATTCTTCTCATGCTTCCATCCTCGGACCCACATCAGCCTCATTGAGACGTCTCCCTTCCCTCTCCTTCTGTGTAAGAACTTGTATAGTCTGAACAGGTTTGGTTTCTGGTGTGAGAATGAGCGCAGCTATCATATTTGGACTGTTTTCATCATCCACTGGTGGAGAACAATTTGATGATTGTGAAGACCAAGACGCAAGGGTGATAGAGGTCTGTACACCAACGGTCTGCTGGACATCATACTGATTCCAGATGAATTTTTCTCCCCTTTTAAAAGAAAATATACGTAGTTGTCCATGTAAAGTGTCCTTCTACTATACTACTTAGACATACTCAGATCCTAAAATATGAGATACGCATCCTAGATATCATCATGTTTTTGTCCATTTTAATACTTTATATACAAGATGCACACAGTTCATCCGTATATCCTTTTTCCATTTCCTGTGGTACCTAACGCTGTGTAACGTTCCGTGTACTCGCTTTTGTTTCCTGCCTCTTTCCATTTTCATAGTTGCATGCGGATTGTGAATTTGAGGGGATGGTCAAGAGGAATGCAAGAACGATAAGGAATAAAAAACACCTGGGGAAAACGTTTTTTTTTTAATGATTGATAGATGGGACATAGAACGTTTAGGTTTGCCCGTATATTTGTCAACGGATGCACATCGTACGCGGCCGGAGAAGTTCATTCCGTTCAAAAAGTTTTTGTGGGCAGCTCAAAACTTTTTCACGGATGAAATCACAGTGAAGGGATGCTTCGACGGTATAGAGCGTATGAAACACATATGCAGTGAGTACCCAACGGATGCATAGCATTTTTCCAACGGATGGCAAGCTTTTTTTAACGTTTTACATCCTCTTTGCATCTGTAAGTGCAGTGGGACCGGGCCTTAAGGCGCGGGTGTCAAACTTGCAGACATGTGTCTTTTCGTGACATTTTTCCTATTTGTGGCTGGGGTGAGCATGGCCCGCATGTGATGCATCTGGCCCATAGGCCGCCATTTTGACACCACTGCTCTAAGATACTGTCTGTTCTAAGATGTACATCTTTCTGAGAACCAATGAATGGTTTGCTCAAATGACATTCATTAGTTTGACAAAAAAACAGCAACCCAGAATTGGAAGGAATCTTGGAAGTCTTCTAGTCCAACCTCCTGCTCAAGCAAGAAACCCTTTACCATTTTGGAGAAATGATTGTCCAATCTCTACTTAAAATCCTTCAGTGATGAACCATCCACAACCTCTGGAGTCAATCTTCTACTGATTTATTGTTCTTATTGTTGGGAATTTTCTTCTTAGTTCTAAGTTGGATCTCTCCTCAATAAGTTTCCATCTTTTACTTCTTATCCTGTCTTCAAGTCCATTGGAGAATATGTTGACCTGCAGTTCTTTGAGAGCCCTTTAAATATTGGAAGATTGTTAGCGTGTCACCCCTAGTCCTTCTTTTCACCAGACTAGACAAATCCAATTCCTGCAGCCGATCTTCATGTTTCAGCCTCCAACCCTAATAATCATTGTTGCTCTTTTCTGTGTACTTTCTATAGCCTCAACATATTTTTTATAACGTGAGGACCAATGCAATATCCTAAGTGTGGTCTTACCAAAGCGGTATAAAGCAGTACTAACAGTTCATGTGATCTTGATTCTATCCCCGTTTATGCAGCCTAGGACTAAATTAGCTTTTTGGGCAACTGCTCTTATTTTTTTACTTTTCAAAATTCTTATCTTTTAAAACTAGGAACAGCCAGGAAGTCTATGGAATAAACAAAACAACTAAAGTTTCCTTATTTGTCTACGCAATTCAAGTAATACCAATTCCTAAAACTTAATAATTAAAATTTAAAATTAAGCTTCTCAAATCACCTTGGCTGTCTGACAACACCAAAGCAAAATTTATAAGTTATCAGTAGGGGATTCTTTCCTAAATTGTATTTCAACAGTCATGTTGCAAAGAAAAGTATTTTCCTAAATGTGGTATATATTTACACAAATAACGCACTGCCACCCATTTACTGAGGAAGCCATAATTTTCTGAATCCAGGATTCCAAAGACATATATTGTCCAAGCAGCTATAAGAGTTGAACGGTTAACAGATTGCTTTCATCATCATTGTGCAGTCTTGCATAGCTACGTTTGCAGGTACTAAAGTTTCAGACCAGGCAAAAAAGGGTATTTAATTTCAACCAGTATTTTATTTCATAACACATGAAGAAGCGCAAATTGCAAACATGCAATTTTGCTCCACCCCTTCAACACCATTTTATATCCTTAAGTTAGAGAAGCTTATTATTCTGAGGAGGCATATTATACAAAAGAATGAGTTCAACACAAGTGGGTTAAAAAGAAATTTGGAAGCAAGCAGAGAAATAAGCAGCTGGTGGTAGCATTACAAAATAACCTAAAGGGCTATTAAATCTCTTCCATGTCCTATAAATATCAGGTGCCTTTTATTTTCACTTTCCCTAAAATAAGGACTTAAGGGTAAGATATAAAAGTGGAAACGAAGCCTAAATTTATTCAACATTTAGAATCTATCCTAATAGTTCCAAATAAATTTAGAAAAATGGGGAAAAGCATATGGACAAAATGCCCCTATTTGGCAGTTGAATTCCTCTTCCCTTGTAGTACACAAAAGAACAGCAAGGTATTTTAAAGCAAGCAAAAGATCTTAATTAGAGAAATTATATTGTTTCCATTTCTCCATCCCAACTTTACATTTTAAAAAAATATGAAACTATATACATTATTCCTCCCGATGACAGGGAGGAATAATGCTCCTTGCTGTCAGGGCTCCAACAAATCCACCCCCATTCAAATCAAGAGTGTCTAGCCACATCTCAGAGAAAAGAACATTGATTTATTAAAGTGGCCATGTTGGCATTTTGCTGGGTGAAACCAATACTAAATTACATCATACATTTCCCCCTTGACCCTGGTCTTCCCCCCACCGTCTGGATGTGACTTCTCCAATGGGACGCATCCATCTCCAAGAGTCATCCATCATGCTCTCCAATAACCTTCTTACAGCTCTGACAGGGCTGCGGGGTAATTATCTAGGGCCTAGGCATTTAAGGAATGTCGTCTCCCCCCACTCCCCTTTTCTGGCAGCTAAAAAGACCAAAGGAGTATCTTTTTAGTTGACACTATTTGTGCCAAGATGCTTTTATTTTGCTGCAGCTGAAGGTCAACTGGATACTCTGCAGAAGGGCCATTTCTTCAATTGAACCAATCCTTAGCATTAGTTCTAATAGCTTTTAAAGCTTTCTTCTTATCTTGTTACGACAGTATAATCAGTGAAACAATTGTCTTGTTAACTCAGAATTCTGGTTTGACACCCCAAAGAAAACTGCTCTTTTAAAAAGCTGCTAAGTTTTCCAGGCTTCCCTCATTTCCATTTATTTATCCATTCTCATTAATAATTCCATTTCATTAATTTGTCATTTGAAGTAGAAAACCTTCACACTCAGCAATTAAGCAGCCAAATTAATCTACAAGGCCGTTGAGAGGCTGCAGTAAAAGCCTTCCTCCTTTTATGTTTTAGGATGTTTGTTTGTGTAGGTGTGTGCATTTTTTTCCCAAAGCAATTCATTGCAGAATGAAGGTCTCTTCATTGAAGGTTGTTTGTTGGTCACCATACCAGCCATTGTGCATTGGTGGATAAATGTTTTCAACTTCCTGAGTGAGCTGACAGTGAGTAGCCCAAAGACACTGATCCAGTTTTTATATCTAAGGAAGGATTAAAATCTGGCTCTTCTCTGTCCAAGTCCAGCTTTCTAATTCTCTCTCCAAGTTATATTTTTAACATATCTCTTTAAGACGATCCATCCAGAGAAAAGAAAATGACTGGCCATTGTTTGCCTGATACAGAATGGTGGGCAGGCACAAGAGGAATTGTCCAATGGGAGGACATGATAACCTATAGTCCAGATTGAATACTTTGCAATATGTTGACAAAGTATCTGAGTCTGAACAGAATTTTTTTAAATCACTTAACAGTCAAACCAGAAGAAGCACAAGAGTGGAGCAGCTTAAATCATAATGTAGCATATGCCCTTCATCTACAGTGTTTTAATTCTTTTTGGCAAGCCAATTTTAAATTACATAAATACATTGTTATAAAGAATGTACATTTAAGTACAACTAAAAGCAAACACAGCTATATATTCATAGCAGGCTTAAAATCTGCCAAAAAAAAAAAAATAGTCCTCAACTTAGAACTATTCCTTCAGGAACCATCTGAAGTTACAACCGTATTGGGGAAAAAAGTGGTTTATGACTGATCCTTATGTTATAACCATAAGTTTCCCCAGTCATATGATTGTAATTTTGGAGCTGGAGAGCCGGCATTTATTTATCACAATTCCAGGATCCTAGGGTCATGGGATCAGCACTTGCAACCTTCCCAATCAGCTTCTGGTAAGCAAAGTCAATGGGGAAAGCTGGATACATTTAACAATTGCTGCAAAAAAGATCATAAAATTGGGTAATTTTATGACATCACTTTAGCAACAGAAGTTCCAGTCCCAATTATGGTCATAAATTGAGGGCTACCTGTATTGTACAGTGCTGTTCATTCTCAGAATCCATATTCTTGAGGCTGGAGCACAAAAACATTTTATCTAAAAATAATTCTAATCTTTGGCAAATTTTACAAACCAATCGCTTTAGCAGCTGTTGTTTTAAAAATCCCATGACTTCTTAAACGTGAACAAATGAATGGCCTTTCATGAACTATTCAGACATTCCCTATACTAAACTATGTGTACATGTTCAGTTAATATTATATACATGCATATCAAATTTTATATATTCACAGTAATTTGTCTAATAGTATGTACAATGCAGCAGATTGGTTCAGCTGAATACTCTGCCATCTTAGTGTCTTGAAACCTAGATTAATTCCTGAATTATACATTTTAGGTTGTGGTTAGTTCTCTAGCTATTCACTTCATCCCATGAGAACTGTCTACAATTTAATTTTCATTTTCAGGTTTCCTTTTAGGCATTTTTTGTAAATTAAATCTTTTAAGCGGCCTGCTTCAGACTGATGGGAGAGTATAGCTCTCCAAATGTAAGAAATCATTGTACTTCCTGAACATCTGGGTAACTACACATTATCTGTCCCAATCAGCTTTTAAATCTTTTTTCTCTTATAGAAGTATTCTAATCTACCTTTTTCAACAGCATAAGTCATTGTATCTGATCCGTTTTGAAATTCTTTTTAAATAGCAATCAGAATAAAATACAGGAAAGAAAATCAGTCCTTCTGTCATGTTCCTCGCTTCTGAGTTGGCTTTTACCCTACAATCAATAGCAGTGAGTTACGTAACTTGGAAAGAAATAACATCATACATTATGAAAAATATGTTGAAGAGTCCCATGCAAACATTAATATATGATATAAGGCAAATTTCCTCAGGAAGTCCCAGCGTTTGTAGTTTTATTTCTATTCTCATGGTGTAAGATGCTTTGAAATGTGTTCACTTGAATACAATTCACATCTTACTACTGAATCTTTTATCCCCGTCAGTCCAAAACCCATTCAAAAAAATCTTGCTACTACTACATACCATTGTAGTAAATCTTGCTACAACTGCAGACCAGTTTCAGGGTCCTCATTCAAGGACTACAACTGAAGTCAGTTTTACAGTAACAAAATAATCACAATAAAGAAGGAAATAAAGATGTTAAGGCTTTGACCACCCTAACTTAGCATCCATTTTATGTGCTGGGATCACAACTTGTAGAATTTCCCAATCAACCATGCTGGCTAAAAGTTCTAGGAATTGCAGTCCCAGAACCTCTGGAGGGCACCAGATTGGCATTATGAGGCGCAACTATATAGAGCACTTATGGGCAATCTCAAATCTCTCCTTGGCTGGAGAAGAATTATGAAGAGCTGGTCTATTCGCCAGTTCATTCCTCTGTGGTTGTCAATTCCATTTTTTGCCAAGCCATCTGCAGTTTGTCATTTCTTCTCCAGAAGTCCCACTTCCCTGCCTTCTATGTTATATAAAACTTCCTTGTGACAAATCTGAGTATTAATTGCTGTAGTCACGACTTTCCAGAATGATGTTCAGAATATGTTTTAGTTGGGTGAGGCGTGCCTTCAAGGAGGTTTCAGAAAAAATGGTCAACTTGTGGGTCAAGTCAAGGGGCAAGACAGATATAAGCCACCAACACCAAACTGGTCCATCTGGCGATGCCTAGTGAAAAGATAATAGAAAATATATCAATGCGTTTTGCAAAATAAATACATTAGAACCCTACTAGAGCTATTTGAGTGGAACCATCTTGATGACATCAAGATTCATCGTTGAAGTGTGACAGGAAATTTCCTTTATTAGCTGAAGACTTAATTCTTGAACTGTCTACTGAGCATGTGATCTTTTCAATATAATAGAAATCAGACTAAGGAGTAGGAAGAGAACAATGCCCCAAATGTTACATTGATAGATGTTATGTGACACCATATATTTAATGATACAAGGTAAATTAAGTACCAAAGCAACCACCGTACTGGTGCATTTATATCAGCTGCATTCATAAACCATGCTTAATCGGGTTAGTTCAAAATCCAGTGTCTGAATTCACAACATGATAAGTTTGGTTTGTTTTTTTTAACAAATTGGTTGAGCAAATCTGGTCTGTTTGCCTGATTTGTGGCTTAATCCATTTTGTGAACCCAGAAAATGGATTCTGTCTTTGATCTTTCATGCTGATCATAGAAATATGTCTATGGGAATGCCTCATTTCCCCTCATTATCATGAGACAGGTCACTGTGATCCTAAGATCAAGATCTCATTTAAGGCCACTGGAGCTGTTAGGATGATCTGGCCCCAAAAGCTATTGAATCCAGTTATATATGCAGCTGAAGAGGTTATTTTTGCCTACACATCCCTAACCTATTGTTGCTTTGGCTGTATGAGACCCCCTGGCACCTTCTCTCAAAGCTTCATTACAGGATTCTGGAGCTCACTGTGATTGTTTTCCTGAGTTTTTAAAAACTGGTCAAAATCTTGCATAGTTTGAAGTACTCTTGACACCACAGATGCAGAATTAGTGCTGCTTGATAGCTTCTTTTTTGGATGCATTTCAATTCATAGCACAGGACATGAACAGACTGGCTGGAGTGGTTTGGTGTAAAGGTTAAGGTGCTGGACTGGAAACCTGAATGCCACCAATTTTATAGCTTCTTGTTGATAAAGTCTATTTTTGATTCATACACTTGCTTCATTTCTTTTTTTTAATAAAGTCTTGGTGGAAACTTTTTAGAAATGGTTTAAGCCTTTGCATGCTTGTGGATGGGTAAGGATAGCAGTGGGATGGGCAGGATACCTTTGGGATGGATGTATGTGTGGATAGATAAACCTCCAGTGCAAGCATAGTAGGACTGTATGGTCCACCTTCCCAGCTGCCACACCTTTGGCCTTTATTATCAATAATAATGTAATAAATCATCCACACATGTCAACACAAACACAACTCTTTATTAAATGCCCGGTTCATTGTAGGCCCACTCACATACATGGCCCATCTCATCCGTGTGATGAGACAGGCTGAAGAAGCATCCATTAAGCATCTACCATCCTGTCTTGCCACTCCACTGCTCCAGCTGGGGAGTTGCACCGCGTCTCAGGAGGTTGCGCTGCTTCTTCCCTTCATGTGAGGCTCTGTTGGGCCTTGCACATCCTCAGTGTCTATCAGGTTTCGCCCCTTGCCTTCCATTCCCCAGGCTCCATGTCCCCATTGCCTTGCTGACGGTCCACAGCCTGTCCTGTAACACTGGTAGCGGTGTGCATGAGATTGTGCAGATGAAGCAAGCTTCCATGATCCTCCTCACGTCTCTGGGCGATGCTGCATGGTGGTGAGAAGTACCTGGAACCTGTTGGACAGGATGCCAAAGGCGTTCTCCACCACCCGCCTTGCCCTGGCAGCCTGTAGTTGAAGATCCTCTCTTACGGGTGAGGCATCTGGAAGTGTAGGGCTTCATGAGGTAGGTTGTGAGGGAGAAGGCGTCATCCCCATGTGAAGTTAGGGCACATCTTGCGTGTCGTTGGCAGCGGGTCTGGATCTGGGAAGCCCACGATGAGGTTGCGTTCCAGCCCCTCTTGAGGACACTGCCGTTGTATACCTGGGCATCTGAAGATGAGCCGTTGCCTGAAGCATCGATGTACATGAACTTGTAGTCAGCATCGACCATGGCGAAGAGGATGATGCTGAAGAAGCCCTTGGAGTTGAAATAAGTGGAGCCTGAGTTGGTTGGAGATTTGCAGGCCACGTGCTTGCCATCTATGGCCTCCAACGGGTGGGGAAGTTCCACCTGATACCATTGCTCTGCAACTTTCTTCCATCCTTCTTCAGTGAGGGTACTGGAGGAGCTTCCTCTTGTATTCTTCGATGATGGCCTGCACCACTTCTCTGACCACAATGCTGATGTGTTGGATGGCACCATCCAGCCGTACTGCATGCTCCTGTAGGTGGTCCCGGAGGCCAGGTGGCGCAGAGTGAGTGCCCCTTGAGCCCAGTTCCAGGCTGGGGCGAAGCTGGTGCTCTGCTTGGGTCAACCTGGTGTCCGGCGCTGCACAACTTCTTCAAACATGGCTGGAGGCATCCTCATGAAGTTCTGGAACGCCCGAGTGTCTTCAATCCTGAGCTCCACCAATCAGCTTGTTGTACAGTCCGTCCTCTGCTCTTCTGGCGAACCAGCTTCGGACCCAGACTCTTTTTGGCTGCCTCTTTTTCTTCTCGCAGTAGAGTTCACAGAGCCTGCAGATGGCTTTGCACTGTTGCAGAACGATGGTGGCTGCCGAAAGGACTTTGTTACAATCCACGGTGGACATGACTGGATGCTGTGGAAGAGGAAGAGTCAGATGAATGCTGCAGAGGTCTGCACAGCTGCTGCTGCGTCTGAAAGTGAGATGCAGATGAGTTGCTCCCCCTTTTTATAGGAAATATAGGTTTTCCGCTAGGCATCCCCTAGGCATCCTCTAGGGATCCTCTAGACATCCTTAATATCCGAGATAGGTCACCTCTTGCGAACGGTTTTCTGTTTTAAACGCTTTGTTTCCGTGCTGCATCCATTCTGCATCCGTTCTGCATCCGTTCTACGTCCGTTCGCTTCCTCCCTGCGTCCGGCGGATGCGAGTTGCACGGATGCGTAGCGGACGCCTAGCAGATATAGCGGATGCGTAATGGATGTGTAACGGATGCGTAACGGATGCGTAGCAGATGCGTAGCAGATGCAGAACGACGAACTGGATACATTTTCCGCGCAAAAGTTTTGGCAGCCCAAAACTTTTGGAGCAGATGAAATGTCCATAAACGGATGCTGGACGGATAGAGAGGAACCAAACAGAGGCAGTGAGTACATCGATTTTCCAATGGATGGCAAGCTTTTTTGTCCGTTTTACATCCTCTTTGCATCCGTTGGTTCGGTGTGACATGGGCTTAACTCTGGAAGTTATTCTCTCTCAACCCAAACATTCCACAAGGTTGTTATAGGGAAAACAGGAGGGAACATTATCTATTCTACCATGATTTGCACAAAATAAAGATATATCTACCACTTTGTCCTTGAATCCTTGCTCAAATTGTTTTGTAGCTTATAGCCAGGAATTATTAGATCATTGTAAATGTCTGCCAGGAGGAGAAAGCAGCAATGATTAGACTACTTGTATCTTTTGGCGATTACCAATTATAGGTTAATCTCTAATGTGATTGAGAAAATGAGTAGCCCTAAAAAAGCAGATTTATGCTGACTTATTAGCCTACTAGTTAAGCAGCTTCTTTTGATAGACATGTGATACTATTAGTTCTTCTTGATCTTCCAGATAAACCAGTTAGGAAACACAAATAGACAAACTAATTCTACTTTAAGGCTTATAACAGATTTTTGCATGTCTAAAAGTAAAAACTTCCTGCCAACACTTTTAACTGCTTAACTATTGGAAACAGTCCTTTCTAAGTTTCTTTCTCCTGATAGTTAAGTCACTGGGGGCTTCTGCCTCTCTTGTTTGATTGCTTCCTAGCAAGCATCTCTTTATCTCTTTCCTCGAGGTCATATACATGTTCCATTATACCCAGGAACTTTCAATACATTGATCAATTTTAGATTGCCTAGGAAAGCTGGGAATAAAAAGCACCGTTTGACATGGGATTCCATCAGGTTGATCTCAAACAGTCCCTTGAAGATGCTTGAATTGCTCCTAGAAATGGATGTGCTCTATTCTGTCTTTTTTCAGTATCTACATGAAATTATGACAAAGTATGGAGTTGAGTTCTCTCCACATTTGCTGAGATCTAAATCTATTTCTTTAAAGCTGAAGAGACTGGGTGTCAAATAATGTTTGAAGATGCTCAATGTAAATGGTCACAGTTTCAGAGAGGTGGAAGACAGTTCCATTCAGAAGTGTCCTGGGGTGGAATCGTATTCTAAATGAGAATATACATGAGAATACTGCTGAATTCAAACTCTTTCTCTGTTTTCCTAAAATGAAGTCATGATCCAAAGTATCTTTTATCAGCTTGGTACATCAATTCCATCATTTCCTAGAAGAAAATAACTATGCAACTATGATACACATTGTAATAGCCTCCAAGTTTGATTTTTATAATATTTATTATAGTAGATGGGCTGCCTTCATGTCTAGTTTTGAAAAAAAAATACAAAATTCAACATGTAGGCTGGTCTTTTGCAGAATTTGAGGTCATATTATACTTAACCAACACATTTCAATGGCTCTCATTCTAAGTGTTGAATTTTAATAGCCTAAATCCAGGTTATTTGAAAGTATACTTTTTTCTATATTTAGGATCCCCATGGTAAAAGTCATTAGAGGAAATGTGATTATTGTTGCCATAAACAACAAGTGCCCAGAATGTTGGAATATTTAAATTATTTGTTAAAACCCTAATTGCTTTGCAAATTTTTTTTAGAAAAAAGATCCAAAGCAAGCTTTTTAAAATAGCTCTTAACTATTTGATCTAATTACAGCTTTGTTTTTTAAATAATACTGGTTTAAATCATATTATGATTTTATTTTCTTGTTTTAAAGACTGAGATTTTGGAAAACAATAATATAATCATAGTTAAGGAATAATGAACTGAAACAATCAAGCATTGGGGATACCATAGATGCCTTAGAAGGAACATTTTTAAGAGGTGAAACGGCAAGTAATTAGAAATGAAAAGGAGTTAAGATTTGATTCAGTTTTTCACAGACAGGAAATTAAATACTTGAGTAAAACGTATTTCTAGGCAGGAATAGATACATGATTTGCCATTACTTTCTTCTAGAATTTTTCAACTTCTCAGTCCAGTTACAGCCCTGGAATTTTACAGAGTCACATAGTTTGAAGGAGAGGTCATCTCATCTAAAAACATTTCCCCTTGTAAAGTTTGTTTCATAGATGATCATCCAGATTCTAGCCTCTTTATAGACTTCTAATGAAGAAGGATTCAAACTTTCATATGGCAGTCAACATTTTTACAATTATTCTAGCCTACAACTGTTGTTCTGCTCCTCTCCCCTGTGGTAAATATGTCTACCCCCCAAAGACAAGCCAAGAGCAACACTGCTTATCTTTTTTCAAGGTCAGCTAAATACTGCCATCTTCATCAAGGTTACTTGGGTGATGACTGAAGTTAAAAAGCTTTCACCATGGCACTTCTGCGTAAGATTCTGGATAAAACACGGCAGAGATTAATTTTGTTATTTTTTTGGGTCAAACTCAAGACTGTTCTCCAGTAGTCCAGGCATTTTGCTCCACATTATAAGTTGCTTTAATTTAACCTTATATCTCTATAGATGTTGCCAGTTTTATGGCCATCCATTCTATGTGCCTCATTTCTTTTTATGGGTTATTAATTTAATATTCTTAAGTATATGCCATTCTAAGAATTTTACAGCAATGACAATTCCTTAAATTATTCATGCAACGAATATTTTATAATATTAATACAGCTTACTAATATTTTAAATTAATATCACTAATGTAATAGTAACTTAATACTGAAATATTTAGAATAGTCACCATGGCAAAATTGTAAAAACTAGGATATCCTTTCTAGTCTTTAAAATAGAACCCAAGCTTCCTATTTTAAAAAGCCCCAAAGACAGAATCTTTCTTTTAGAGCTGTTAAATCTCACTTATTAGAGGAGAAAGGTTTGCAGACTGCAGCAACTGAAGATCATAATTCTTATAATTAATTTATTTAGACAGAAAAGTGAGATTAATAGGTTAATTAATTCTAAACTAAACTTACTCTGCCACTGAACTTTGTTTATTACTACACTCCTGGAAAATTATGATTTTCAGGTACAAAATTCTCTTAAGGCCATCTAATTGCTTGTAGAAAGAAAAACAAATAGGGATAGTTATGATAATGCAGTATCTCTAATATTATTTACTTGGGAAGGCTGCATTTCTAAGATGGATGATTTGAGCCTTATGGTAACCTAATACCATGGTCTTCATTTAAAGGGCATTACCTAATCAAATAGCTAAAATTACATTTTAAAAATTATATGAATGTACAAAATGCAAAATTTTAAACTGCTAATTTATTTTGTTAAAGCTGCTGCAAGTTCTTATCTGCCCTTGGCTGATCTTGAAAAAAATATGTAATGATAGACCTGCATAGTACTGGATACTACTGGAAATCCCAGGGCAATACGCAAATCTAACAAATCAACACACATCCTAAAAGATAATAGAAAATGACTTCCATTCCTGCCAGGAAAACTTCATGGATTGCATCATCGGATGTTGAGTTTGATTCCAGGGAATTGTTGTTATAACAATTGCTGTTTCAACTTATAATGTACAAAATGCATGAACCTAAATCTGAAATTCAAGGCAATCTAGTTCCTGGAAAATAATTTAAAAAGGGCTTCTATGTTATCTACCAAGAAATGTAGGATTAAGATCCTAGAAAAGACAAATGAATAACAAGTTTCGATTGGCTGCATAGCATTTATTTATCTGTTGTGATATGGTTATTCTCAGGGATGTGATGCGACTGGTATAACTACCAATTCTGTCAATTAGTGTTGTGCGCGCATGCACAAGTCACGTGAGTCACGCAAGTGCAAATTACAACCTGCTAAGCTGCCCGGACAGCTGAGTAGAACTGCATGCAAGTGCACAGCGGTTGGAAAAGCCCTTTTTTCCTGCTTTTTCAACTGCAGCTGTGTCACGCAAAGCAGCTGCGGTTGAAAAAGCAGGAAATAAAAGCCAGGTAAGAGCCCGGGCAGGTGTGTGGGCCACAACAGCAGCAGACATAGAATTGGTTCTATGTCTGCTGCTCTTCGGAGCAACCAGTTCTACAGAGGTGGACAAAACCAGAAGAATCCCACCCCTGCTTATTCTTTTTTAAAAAAAACTTAAGAGTCTGAACACAAGATTATTTTTAAAAACCTTGTGTGTGCCATGGAAAGCCACCAAATATGACATGACTCATGTATCTAAGAAACAGTCTATCCATTTGACTACTAGTCAACACCAATTTGACGGCACATAATCAACAAATGGTCAACAAGGCTATGGACACCTAATTTATCTAATTTACCACAATAGGCTATCAGAATATAGAATCCATGCCAGGACCAGATAATTAACAAATTGTTTATTCTCCTCCAAATTAGAATGGAATCTGAGTATTTGTATTGTTATACTATATGACAATCATATATTCCTTTTATCAGATCTTATTCCCCTGCAGATTACTTTATATTCCTGGTGAGAAAAAGTCTCAATACCTGTATGTCTTCCTCTTTTTCCGGAAGTGGTCCATGATGCATCACAAGCTGTCGGAAAGTCCTTCCCCCATGTTCATAAAATCTCTGGGTTAGCTCATAGGTACAATCATGCAAATTTTGGAGCTCAGTCTGTTCTTCTCCTTCCATCTAGATCACAAGGTCAGAAGTTGAAAACAAGCAAAGTGAAGCACACTGACAGTAAAAATGAAAGAATCTGAACAACAGTTGAGATCAAAAGAGAGCGTGAGAGAGAAAACATAACTACTAAGTAGAACTCAGATGTGGTTGCCATATAGTAGGGATTTGTAAAATATTGCATACTTCAAAAGCCTGGTTTTGAGTGGTCTTTGACAAAACTGAAACATGTGCTTGGATGTTTTGCTCCACACACAGAATTGGTTTGGGCTGGGAGAAAAGAGAAGGAAATGCTCTTGAGGAAACTCCTCAGCCTAGTGGGAAAGGAAGGTGCTGGGAAAATAGGGACAGGTCAAATGTTGAGACCTTCTTCCCTACTACTGAAGTTGTAAAATTGCAAAAAGGAAAGGTACAAGTCCTTTTTATTGGCAAGAGTGACAGCTGAGCAGATGGGATGGGATGTGATAGAAGGCAAATTATGGAGCAGGTAGGCTGGTGCACAGACCATTAAGAGGAGCAAGAGGAGGAGATACGGCAGAAAGATGCATTTCAATTACCAAGGCTTCTTTAAAGAAAAGAGAGTCTTCCTAAGGCAGACATGTACTCCTTTGAGAGCTGACAGAAGAACAGTCTGTTCTCCTTTGCTTACTAAAAGGAGCAGGGTGAATAGAAGCTATGCATTAGTACATTATCAAAGAAAGTTCCAGCTTGACAAGTGACTATTTTAACCAATGAATCAAAGAATTAATGTTGTATTTGGGTGGGGGTGCAGTGATTATCCTGGCTTTGCTGCAATGTACTAAGAACAGGGAAGACATTTAAAAAGTGCTTTTCCTTCTAACAGTGGACAGCTGTTGACTCATAAATTGAAAGCACAGACCCATAAACCAATATGATAGGTTTTTCTACTTGTTTTATACATTTATTGTACCAAACTATCAATGAAAAAAAAAAAAACCAGCAGAGGGCCAAGTTGAATATTCTATCTCCAATCATTACTATCTGTCCTATAGGATTCAACAGAATAGGCATGGCTCAAGTTATTATTTTGTAGCTCAGCTGTGTTAAGTTTGTTCATTTTAATATGTGTTTACTGATTACCACCTTGAATGCCATCTTTTGGTGGAAAAGTGAAAGATACACTCAGGAACACCTGTAAATTACACATAGTCCTCAACTTACAACATTTCAGTTTGTGACCATTCGAAGTTACAACAGCACTGAAAAAAGTGACTTATGACCATTTTTCACACTTACAACCGTTGCAGCATCTCTGTGGTCACATGATCAAAATTCAGATGCTTGGCAACTGACTCTATTTATGATGGTTACAGTGTCCCAGGGTCATGTGACAAGAAAGGTCTAAAATGGGGCAAAGCTCATTTAACAATTGTCTTGATGAGCAACAAAAAATTGGGGGCTCAATTGTGGTCATAAGTCAAGTATTATCTATATCAAGCGACACCCACTGCATAATATTCCTTTTGTTTTAGCTAGATCTTTAGGATTTTATTCTTCACATAAGGACCACTCACCTTCTTGTCTTCCAAGTATTCAACATCTGCAGTGTGGTAGCCATCTCTGTGCCCTCGTCTCAAAACTCGAAACCTCCTCTTGCCGATAGTATCCACCAATGATCGTCCATCAGGGAAAGATGTTATTTTCTGAATCTCCAGTATGCAGCCATAGTCAGCAAAGCTGAAAAGAGACAAGGCTTTTAATATAGGACAAAAGGAAGATTCATCTTTACAATTCTGCTTTTCCAATTCTGGTATGCTATGTAACCTGTGGGAAATGAAACAAACAAAATTTTAAAAAGTTACAATATTTATCAACAGTATCAACAGTAGAGACCTTCAAATTTCTAGATTCTATCATATCACAAGACCTAAAATGGATACCTAACATCAAAAATGTCATCAAAAAAGCACAGCAAAGAATGTTCTTTCTGCGCCAGCTCAGAAAGCTCAAACTGCGCAAGGAGCTGCTGATACAGTTCTGCAGAGGAATTATTGAGTCTGTCATCTGCACCTCTATAACTTGTTTGGTTCTGCAACCCAACAGGACAGACACAGACTTCAGAGGATAATTAGGACTGCAGAAAAAACAATTACTACAACTGCATTCAACTTGCGGACCTTATATTGCATGAGTCAAAAAGGGCTGTGGATAATTTACAGACCCTTACATCCGGACATAACTGTGTTCAACTCTACCCTCAATGATGCTATATGAGCCTGTACAGCAGAACAATAACATGAGTGACAGTTTTTCCCAGATGCATCACTTCTGCTTAACAATAATTCCAGGCCCCCTCCCCCCCGCCCCCCCCCCACCCCCTGGTCACACTGGTTTTGACTTCAATGTCGTCATGGTTGTCGAAGTGGATCTGTCGACTGTCCACTATTTAGCGACTCTTGTTTTGCTGTGGCGAGGCGTTTTCTATATTGATGTCGTGTGTTGTCTCTATGCCTCCGTCTCCACGGTGTGGTGTCTTTTCTGGCTTTTTTGTTTTTTTTTTTACCCCTTGGTTCTCCTTATCACTCCATCTCCTGCCATTTGTTGACTGATGGCTGTAACTTTTGTTCAACTTGTCATCCTTAGCTCTTTATAGTTGGGATATTTCTAGTTTGATGTATCTGATTGCTTATTGTACGCCTATAGACTATTATTAAGTGTGGTACCTGATGATTAATTGGATCTTGAAATGGATGATTTTTTTTTATATGTTGCTGTAAGAGTATTGCATAAGACAAATTCCTTGTTGGTCGGTCCATAACTTGGGCGATCAAATTCATCTAATTTTATGTATTACTTGCCAAGCACATCTAAAGGCCCTGTCACACTGCCAACTGATGCACAAACGTTTGGTATAAAGAAAGGAACACAGTGGTAGCGAGAAAATGTTCTCATCCATTGTTATCCCAGCTCTCAAAAGGCAAAGAATTTTTGCATAAGGCAGACGCGTAGTACCACGGAGAAGGAAATACGGACGGGGGAGGAGCAGAAGCCGTATGGAAAAGCGGGATGCGGATACGTGAAGCCTAGGGGATGGATGGCGGATGCAGAGCGATGCAGAGGCGGATGTGTAGAGGATGCGGTAGAGGATGCAGAGCGGGATGATGAGGATGCATGAGTCGGTATAGTTGGTACGGGGCTGCATAGCTGCATGCCGCTTTCAGTCTCTTTTCTCGTCCGTGTAGCTAACATTCTTGCGCATGGCCGTTCTATCATTCGCTCCCTGGGTTCCTATTTTACCGCTGAACAGATTGAAGTTGCGGCAGGGATGCACAGCTGATTGCCTAGAGTAACAGATAATGCAATAATGTCGTAATGGATGCAGAACGGACTGTCCCGTATGCTAGAGGATGCAGTATCAGCGGATGCATTGGTACACTTTTTCCGGCTCAAGGAAGTTTTGAGCAAGCTACAAGATCTTCTGGCGAGCGGTGACGGAAGATGGTTCGAATAGACGGATGCTGGACGGATAGAGAGGAAGCAAAACGGAGGCAGTGAGTACAGAACGGAAGCATCGCGTTAACCAAGTGTTTTTCTCCGTTTTACATACTCTTTCCATCTGTTGGTGCAGTGTGACAGGGGCTTAAATTATATTAAAGTAACCAAAATATCTTTACAATCCCCAAGGCAAGTCACAGATTTGTGCACCCCTAATATTTGGAAATTGAAAGTTGAAAAATTTGACCCACCCTACGATGGGTGCTATTATGCAAATGCTTTGAATTGAATGGCTTGGGATGGAAGGATTCAGAATCAAAAAGAGTGCAATTTAAATGTACTTGAATAGCTTTCTAATACAGATTCACTTTCATTTGTACCAATTTAACTCTAGTATTTCACACCAAAGAAAAACTTCCTAATAGCTTTTCGGTTTTACATTTACTGCATATCCAGCAAATGTATATAAAGGACATTCTTTTTTTAAATAAAAGTTTTATTTAAGTTTTCACAAAACATACAAACACAAATAAAATATCTTTTTTTGAGAACAGCATGGCCCCTGGTTATCACTTCTCCATACAGACAAAAACTCAATACATATTTATCTTATACATTCTAATCCATATTTTATAACTATTTTCACAATTTTTTCAATAGCTTTTC
>BHFT01005175.1:0-60943 GCA_004320025.1 Laticauda laticaudata
TTTTTAATGATGATGATAGATGCACTTCTGCCTGGTGCTGCCTCTGCTGGTGTGGTGTGGAGCAAAGCAACCCCTGCCCTAATCCCTGCCGGCAGCCCCTCTGCAATCATGAGGACCATCTGGTCCAGCCAAAGGAGGAAGAGGCACGGTATGCGACATGGCCGAGAGAGAGCCAATATATTTGACACAGATAGGAGGCGACACGAGGTATGAGGTGCTGGAGTGGCATGAGACGAGAACGACTATCTGTGGCCGCGAAGGACACGGCCCTGTACAAAAAAAGGCACACCAAGCGGAAGCAGGCCTGCTTGGAGAGAGAGGGCAGAGAGTATGAGTTACAACTTTGGAGCGTGCCCTTGGCTGGTGGAAACATATGCACACCTGCGCTACGGAAGCTGCACCTCAAGAAAATCTGCCAGGCAATGCTGAAGTCTGACAGACAGAGAGACCTACTATCATGCCAGGGCAGCCTTCCTTGGAGGATGAGGTTCCTACCACCGGAGCGAGCACCAGCAGCCCTCTACGACCCTCGTCACTCTGGCAGCCTGCTGAGAGCCGAGATCCTCTTCCGGCAGAGCAGTCAGTCCACTTCTCCAGGCCCAGGTTTCTGTGGGCGTGCCACGGCGGAGAGCCTGTGGAACAGGTGTGGTCAAGCGTGGTGGAGTGACGTTAGAGGACTCCCTGTTCGCCCCGGTGGCGAGACAAGGAGACATCGAGTCCACCACAGTCCTAGCCGCATCCACCACCCCCAGCCCTCCGCCCTCCGCAGACAAGGCACAGAGCCGCGACACTCAGGAGGGGCAGGCCCACTATCACTGCTGGGATCAGGCGAACACCACTCTGCACCAGCACAGATCTCCATCTCTCAGCTGGTCCACCAAACGATCTCTCTACTCCAACCGCCAAGCCCCTTCCTCACCTATGTCAACTCAGACCCTCAAGGAAAATGGCGGATCCACAGTACCAGCTGGGGAAGGCACCAGGATCACCAGACCTGCTTCAAACCTCCAGACCAGAGCAACCTGCTCCCACCCAGTCCAGCGTCTGCTCCTCCACCCCAGGTGATTGGCCCTCCCATTCCAAGAGCTTCTCCACAGGCCTACACCTAACAGCGGCTATGGCTCCAGCGAGGCTTCAGCCAGCCACAGGCCAGCAGACCGCTCCAGTCCAGGCACAGGAGTCATCGGGCCGACACCGCTTGCCACCTGTATCCACTGATGCCACTAGATGCCACCCATCGACAATGATGCACGAATACAGCATGCCACCCAATGCAATGATGCCCCACCCGATGCCAGTCCTCACCCAGCCTGCCCAGAGCAGACGAGCACCCACTACACTACTCCTTCCTCACACCCCACAGCCACAAGCCCGGCCTCAGTACATCTGTCATCAGTACTGGGGCCTGACATCCATGGCATGAGGAAGCCCGTACCTCTCAGCCATCACAGGTGCTGAGCCAGCTGCTGCACCTTCGCTCAACAGAAACCGTCCCCTGTTGTCCTCTCGGGGCAGGCACTCCAGCACCAGCCCCAGCCTTCCACAGACCGGACCTTCACCCCTGAGACTGCGGCCCACACCTCCGAGTGACCAAGAGAGCGCCACCGAGACCGGGATCCTAGGCCCTACCTGTGGACTTATATTTGCGATCACTTCACTTGGTCATTCTGTTGTTGTTTACAGCTTGTTGCTTCAATAAAGTTTATCTTTGATTCACACACTGCTTCATTTCTTTTCATTGATAAAGTCTTTAGTACAGATGAGATAACCAAGTGTGGTGAGATCAAGAGTAAACTATTGGTAACAACATAGGCTTGTGATTAATAAAACTTAAAAAGACCCAAATGCTCTGCAGAGCGCTAAGAGGTACCACTGAAATGGAGAATGGCTTAAAGTCCCCCCGATAGCGCCAAGTCAGCCCCAAGGCGTGGGCAGGGGGTTAGTAGCGTGGGCTTGGAATGAGCACGGTACCTTGGCCGCGATGGCCTAATAAGCCTGTAGGGACAGATAACCCTCCAGCCCATGCAAACTAGTGGAGCGACTGGTATGGTCTACTCTACCAATGCCGGTTGCCACACCTATGGCCCTTTTCTTATCGAATAAACAATCGTAAAGCATTGATGCCACACCATTTGAACACACACACATACTCGTTATTAAATGCCCGTTTTTCATTGGTCAGGGAAACCAGTCAACTATACCGAGATGTGTGGTCTGCGGGTGAATCTTCACGTCCATTGATTAGAACAGTGCTGAAGGAAGCAGTCCATTTAAGCATCTACCGATCCATGTCTTGCCGACTCCCACCCTCTCCACGCTGGGGAGTGCACCAGATGCTTTCGGAGGGTGCCTCGCGTGCCTTGCCGTTGCCCTTCAGCTGTGAGGCTCATGTTTGGCGGCCTTGCCCACATATGTCTCGCAAGTGTCTATCGGGATTTTGCCCCGTGCCTCCTGTTCGCCAGGCTCATGTCCCATTGCCTTAGGTTGGGGCGTCACGAGCCTGTTCTGCCAAGAGGCGGGGTCGTCTGCTCGGGCGTGTTAGGGTGCCACGTCCCCGCCTTGGGGGGGCATAGCAGCTGTGCCGCCCATGAGATTGTTCACGGATGCAGCCAAGTCTTCTCCATGACTGTTCCCTCTACTGGTGGGCTGCGTGGGGTGTCCATATCAGACTGCTCATGGATGGATGACAGAAGCAACCTGGAACCTGTTGGCCACCGCATGACCAAAGGCTACATTCATCCAACCACACCTGCCCATGCCCTGGAACCAGTCTCTAGTTTCGAAGGAAGAAGATCCTCTCCTTCACGGCGGATCAGGACCGAGCTCTGGAAGTGCTATGCGCCTTCATGAGGATAGCGGTTCTGAGGAGTGAAGGTCGTGGCCGCCCGCCACTGAGCAGCGGAGGGCACATCTTGGCCACGTGCACTTCGGTGGGACAGAGGGTCTGGAAGCTGAGAAGCACCACGATGCAGCGTTGCCATTTAAACAGTCCTGGACTCCTGAATGGGTGAACTGGTCGTATTGCTAGTGGTGCTTACCACGCCTGCGGCATCTGAAAGCTGAGCCGTATCCTGAAGCAGTCTCGAATGTACATGAAAGTTGCGTGTAGTTCATAGCATCGACCATAGGCGACAGAGGCACGTGCTGAGAAGCCCTATGTAAGTTTTGAATTACTGTGCGACCCCGCACTTCGTGTCGAGCTCGCTTTGCCAGGCCACGTGTTTGCCCATCGCATGGCGGTGTGGGCGCCCCCGGATGAAGGAGGCTTGGTGTGGGGCGAATGGAGTCCCTCACCTCTGGGTTCGAATACCATGCCTCTGCACTTTCTTCCATCCTTCTTCGTGGGAGGGAACTGGAGGACTCCTCCGTTGTATTCTTCGAATGATGGCCTGCCCACCACTTCTCTGACACTAATAGCTCGATATGTTGTTGTTTAGGCACCCTTCCAGCCATACTGCATGCTTTATTTTAGGTGGCGACGGAGGCACAGTTGGCGCACAGTGTAGTGCCCCCCCACCTTGAGCCCAGCGTTCCAGGGTGGGCACCGGAGTTGGTGTCTTGCCTTGGTAACTGTAGGTGTCAGCCGCTTTCCACAACTTTTCAAACGATAGCTGTGGGAGGCCTCCTCATGAGTTCAAAGCAACCGCCCAAGTGTCTTCGGTCGCTGAGCTCACCCATCAGCTTGTTCGTTTTTTTTTTTATACGTCCGCGCTACCTTGCCCTTGTCTCCCGATCCATTTGGACCCAGAGCTTCTTTGGCCGTCTCTTTCTCCGTAGTTAGAGTTCACAGGCCTGTAAGAGTGCTCTTCTACTGTTGCGACAAGCGTGGTGTGCTGCCCAAAAGGACTGTCAGGTTGGACGCATCCACGGTGACCGCATGACTGCACCTCTCGCTCCAAGAGGAAGCAGTCGAGATGAAGGCTGCAGAAGGTCTGCACATAGTGTGGCTGCCTGGTCTGCAAAGTGAGATGCAGGATGAGTTGCTTCCCCCTTTTTATATGCCAGTATAGGTGCCCTTTGCTCCTATAGGCATGCTCTAGGCCATCCTCTAAAGACATCCTTAACTATCCGAAGGTAGGTCCCCTCTGTCGAACGTTTTTTTCATTTTTAACGCTTCGCTTTGCCATGCATGCACTCCGCCTTCTGATTCCGACTTCCGCCATCGTTCGTTCCTCCCTGCCTCCGGGCGGACTCGACATTGCGCGGCCATGCGCAGTGCGATGCCAAGCGGATTTGTCTATAGCGGACTGGAATATGGCGTATAACGGCATGCAGAGCATGGTATGCGTGTGGATGCAGAACGGTATACGAACTGCGGATACATTTTCTGACGAAAAGTTTTAGGCAGCCCAAAACGTTTTTGGAGCGGAATGAACGTCAATAAACAGATCTCTGGACGGATTAAGAGGAAGCCCAAAACGGAGGCAAGTGAGATACATCGCAGTGGTTTTCGAACGGATGGCAAGGTTTTTTGTCCGTTTTACATCCTCTTTGCATCCTTTGGTTCACTGTGACATGGGCTTAAGGTAACTAAATTATTATTTTATCGTGATTCTTACTGAGAGATTAAAAAGTTGATTGCAACTGAAATAAAGTGGCAAAATTCTAAAGTAGCTTCCTACTAATGATAGATATGCAATCATGGAACGGATTGCACTTGTCTTTTCATTTATTTTTAACGAGAAGCTGGATAGCCTTCTACCCAAAAATGTTGTAGATCAGTCAGGGAATATACATTAAAAAAACATGGGCTTGATTCCATAACATAGGACTCAATCTTGACATCTACATTATTAGACCATGAGTGAGCACTGATAAAGATGTAAACCCATGCACTCACTCAATATTTTGGTCTACATATGTCACAATTCTATGCTATTTGCTGCCATAACTGGGGCTGGTGATATTGGGGAGTACAAAGCATCTGGAAATCACCATGTTATCTATCTTGACATTACATAATAAATAATGCTGAGAGTGGTCATAAGTTCATTATGAATTCTGATGTGAATACAGATTTGGTCTTGAGTTCCAGAGGAAGCATGCCTTCTCTTATGACCACTTCCTTTCAAGTACTATAATATTTCAGTGCCTCTATTGGTGATTGAGGATAATGCCTTGTTGTTTGCTGCACTCTAGTAGGAATTTTCCCAAATGCTTCCCTTGCTGATTTTCTAAAAATATTTGAGTATTTGAGGCCCTTGAATTAAATGAAATCCTCATTTGAATCAAGATGATGATTGATGCTTTGATTAATTTCCAGTAATATTGAGTAATACTGGGTGTGGAACTAATTTCAGTAAAGCCATTTAGGAAGATTAAGCCTTTACTGACAGTTTTTGTGGAGTAAAAAGTACAAATAAGCCAAAAGCTTCTGGAAAATCTGTGTGTATATAGCTCTGAACAAAAAAAAAAAAAAAAANTGGAAAATCTGTGTGTATATAGCTCTGAACAAAAAAAAAAAAAAAAACTGAGGGAGGGGGTAGATATTGAACACCAAAACAACTTCTAAGGAACAGTTTCTGAAAAATGATTAAATCATTTAGAACTGCAAAACTCCAGGGAGCAATTAGGAAGAACAGAATTTTCAGCATATCCAGTATGCCAAAACAGAGACTCATTGGAGCATTTTTTTTTCCGATTTATATCATGCCATTCCTCTAGGAATTCAAGACAGCATTCCATCTTCTAATTTTATACTTATACTGACCAACCCAAAGTTATCCATTGTGGACTTGAAGCTGATCTCCTGAGTCCTCGTCTAATCACCCTAAATGCTATACCACACTGATTGTCACATGAGTGATGGTGCTCTTTGTCTTCAGAAAAAATGATGAGTCTCAGTCAAACATGAGCAATGTTGACTGGCTCCAAGATATCTCAGGAATATCAATTCACACATTACCTACTGAAAAATGAGCACCTTCCATTTCTAGGTATATTACAGCAAGGAGTTATGCTGAGTTCTATTCTCTATCTATACAATATATGCATTTCCTCTATGCCAGTGTTTCTCAACCAGGGCAACTTATAAAAAAGGGAAGAAAAATAAGTATAATAGTTTAAAAATAGGAGCATAGATAATAAAATTAATCTATAGATATATTATAATAAATCCCAATCCTTTCGGGAGTTGAAGTCCACACATCTGAAAGTTGCCCAGGTTGAGAAACACTGATGTAGGCATAGTGTTAAAAAAAAACCCCTCTCAGTTATGAGTGGAAACATTAGCTTATCCAATATATAAAATAATAAAATATATTACCTTCAATAGAAACTTTATAATTAGCTCCTCAAAGTTAGGATTTATGTAATCTCTCATAATAAGTCCTTCTGTGACAATTATTAATTAAGGTGTTTCTATATATAAAAAATTGTATTCTCTGCCCTGAACCACTGCATGCCCTTTTGTACTCGCTATGTGCTTCCTCTGTTTGAATTCCAATCAATTTCAATTCCATTGTACTAGACAATATGGTTTACTAATGATTAGTCAATTAAACTGAAAGTTGCAAAGTAAAAGGTGAATGACCAAGTCATGTAATATCATAATTGCATTCCGAACCTGTGGAGTGGAAGTTGCATTCAAATGAGTGACATCAAAGTAAAATGAAAGCTACATAGAAACTAACACAAGAAATCTAACATGGTTTCCTCCCATTTTTCCCAGTAATTCTCCCAGTTGCTTTCAACATGAAGCAAAGGATATGGGATTGGAGAGAGAAAGTACAAATTAATTTAGCTTTTTTCCCATTTTTGTGCAATCTCCAAAACTAAGATTGAAAATCTTTTCTGGTATGAGAGCCAGGGTCCTGAATCTACAAGATATTGCACACATGAAATAGAAACAAGAGTTTAGAGTTCTGAAATCTTTTCACAAATGAAGCACCAAACAAAACCCAATTTCAACTCTAAGGTAATAAAAGGATGGTTTGGATAGGAAGTAATGATACCTGATACATTCAATATCCTTCCTTGAATGTTTCATATTCAACAGATGTACTAATATCTGTGCTACAATTGGCATAATCTCAACTGGAATAGATTTGATGGTACATGATTCTGACCATTGTATCAATAGGATTGGATTTACAATCCTTGGAGACTGGCATAATCTTGTTAATTTTTGATCGTTTTTTTCCTTGTGGGTTCGACTCCACTAACCTTTAGAAAATATTTTAGATCAATTACTGTATGTTCATCTCTCTCTCCTTCTCCCTCCCTCTTGCTCTCCATATGCATACATGCATACATACAGCACATGGGCTTTATGAAAAAAAGTATATGTTCTAGTGTTCCAGTCCCTTGTCTTTTATATATCACGGCTTCTGAAATTTTGCTGGATATTTTCTTTAGACAGGCTAGGTGCACTACCCTCTGCCCCCTGGGTGTGGAGCTACAAAATATTTTTTTTACTGCAGCTCTGTAAGTTTTGTCTGTTTATCTGCTTAAGAACATATTAATGTACTTTTTTTTAGTTTTCTACCTCTCCATTTTGACTGTTTTATCTTACTTTTTCATAATTGCTGGTTTGCAGTGTTGATTTTATTTGATTTCACACATTAAAAATGGAGCAAAGTATAAATATTTGTGCATTATGTAGGATAAGAGAGAGAGAGAGAGAATCAAGACAATATTTTAGCAATTTATTGACCTTATTCAAGAAATGTTATGGGTGATACACTAGGGGTGTAAACCTCCCACATTTTTTACTGCCTCACCCAAAGGCACATTAAAAAAAATCTTTAAAAAGAGAATTAGATACCCGAAATATAAATAATAAAATATATTCCTGGTGATATCCAGCCTTAAGCATCTGCACATAGCTTTCGCTCTATAATTTTCTATAATACCATTCCTTGTTTATAAGCATATCTGAGTTAACTGATGACATGCTGATGCTCTCTGGTTGCTTGTTTATCGATATTTCATTAGCTGACACAAGATTAACATTGTGAGTGGGTGTGTGGATTTGTTCCCTGTTCATATAGTAGTTTGCCCTGCCTTAATTGGTGGGGGTGTAGTCTGATCCTTGATAGTTGTTTGATTAGAGTATTATTTCCAACTTGAGTATTTGTCTGATGTTAATCCTTATTTGGATGTTGGCTGCTGAAGAAGATATGTTCTGGTCTTTTCATCCCTTTCTTATCTTTTTGTTGTTTCTTTTCAATGGTATGTAAATATGTGTCTATTGATGGCTAATTTGTCCGAATGCCAATTATTCTAGGAATTATCTAGCATTTTTAGATTTAGCTTGGTCTAAGATGCTCGCAGTTACCATTGAAACTAAAGTTGATTCTGCCCGTATGTTGTGAGATTAAGCAGTTTTCTAACTTCTAGTTATGTTTATGTAAGCGCTCTGCTAGTCTTCAGTCTTTCTGTATTACACGGTGGCTGTTATTGTCCTTACACTGTATTCTGTACATGACTCCTGTTTTTTCTTCTAGTGTTACTCGGTCTTTTGGTTTACTTAAGAAGTTTGGAGGGATTTAGTAAGTTTTTGTGCTACAGAAATGCTATGAGGTTGTAATAATCCATTGGTTGTTCCTGAGATGTTTTTGTGTATGGCAGTTTTACCATTTTCATAACTTGTATTGATTGCAGTGGATTGATTGGTCAGGCCCTTTCTAATAAAATTCTATAGTCTCTTGTGTTGGAAGATATTGTTAGGACATTTGTTCATTAAAATGAAAGTAATTTGTTTGATGAACAAATGTACTGTTGATGAGATTTGTGATTCTGGATATTTCAATGTTAGTGCATTTGCCTAGGTTAGGAGTGTTGCTTAATACTGCTGCCATGGATTATTTTGCCAGTTCTAGATTGATGGATGTGAATGATGCTCTAACAATGAATTAAACTGAATGAAATATCATCTTCTTATATTTTTATAGGTATATGATTTTTTTGAGTATTGTAATGGGGAGTTGATAGAATATTTGCTCCCCTGTATGAAATGTCTAAAGCCCATGTCACACTGCACCAACGGATGCAAAGTCGATGTAAAACGGAGAAAACGCTTGCCATCCATTGGAAAACGCGATGCATCTGTTGTGTACTCACTGCGTACGTCTTTCATACGCTCTATACATGAAACATCCGTCTACTGCTATTTCATCCGCTCAAAAAGTTTTGAGCCGCACAAAACTTTTTGAGCAGATGAACTTTCTGCCGCGTACGATCTACATCCACGACACATACGGACAACAAACGTTCTACGTCCGTTGTCATCCGTTACACGTCCACTATATCCTCTCGGCATCCTCTGGGCATCCGCGCAACTCACATCCGCTCCAGCGGAAAACGGACACAGGGAGGAATCGAAAGGTACGCAGAACGTCCACACAGCATTCGTAGCACAGACATAGAAAGGATGAAAGTGGATGCAGCTCGGATATAAAGCATTAAAACAGACAAAATGTTTGTACATTGGACGTATCTCGGATATTTAGGATGTCTGCAGGATGTCTAGAGTATGTGGAAGGACACCTAGTGGAAAACAGACATTTCCTACAAAAAGGGGGAGGAAATCAGCTGGATCTCACTTTCAGTCCAGCAGCCGTGGTGTGCAGACCTCTTCAGCCTTGCTCTTGCTCTTCCACATCATCCATTGATGTCCACCGTGGATCATCACAACACTCCTTTTGGTAGCCACCATCATTCAACACCAGAACCAAGCCCTCTTTAGACTGTTTCACCTTTTCTACACAAGGAGAAGAAGGAGACGTCCAAGAGCTGTCTGGGTCCGAAGATGGATCAGGAGAAGAGTGGGAGTTTGGACTCTATGACAAGGTGACGGTGGAGCCTGAGGAATGAAGACCCTCGTGCATTCCAGCACTTCATGAGGATGCCGCCAGCCATGTTTGACGAAGTTGTGGAGCGTCTGAGACCCAGGTTGACACAAGGCAAACACCAACTTCTGGCCCAGCCTGGACCCTGGACTGAAGGTGGCACTGACTCTGCACCACCCTGGCCTCTGGAACCAACGTACAGAAACATGCAGTATGACTGGAGGGTGCCACACACACCATCAGCATTTGTGGTCAGAGAAGTGGTGTAGGCCATCATCGAAGAATACGTGAAGAAGCTCCTCCAGTGTCCACTACTGAAGAAGGCTGGAGGAAAGTTGCAGAGCAGTGGTATCAGTGTGGAACTTTCCCCACACCATTGGAGCCATAGATGGGAAGCACATGGCCTGCAAGCTCCAGCCAACTCAGGTCCAATTATTACAACGCTACAAGGGCTTCTTCAGCATCATCCCTCTTCCATGGTTGATGCTGACTACAAGTTCATCTACATCGATGCTTCAGGCAACGGGTCAGCTTCACATGCCCAGATATACAATGCCAGTGACCTCAAGGATGGGGTGGAAACGCAAACTCATCGTGGGTTTTCCAGAATCCAGACCCCTACCCAAGGACACACAAGATATGCCCTACTTCATCGTGGGGGATGACACCTTCTTCCTCAGAACCTACCTCATGAAGCCCTAAAGTTCAAGATACCTCACCCATCAAGAGAGGATCTTCAACGACAGGCTGTCCAGGGCAAGGCGGGTGTGGGAACACCTTTGGCATCTTGGCCAACAGGTTCCAGGTACTTCTCACCACCAGTGCAGCATCACCCACAGACTGTGAGGAGGATCGTGCTGCATCCTGCACAATCTCATGTGCACCAGGCTACCCAGTGTTGCAGAACAGGCTTGTGGACCGTCAACAAGGCAATGGGACATGGAGCCTGGTGAATGGAGGCAAGGACTAAACCTGATAGACACTGTGGATGTGCAGGCCCCAACAGAGCTTCACGTGAAGTAGGGAAGGGAAGACAGCAGCGCAACCTCCTGAAACACGGAGCAACTCCCAGCTGGAGCAGTGGAATGACAAGACAGGATGTTAGATGCTTAATGGATGCTTCCTGGAGCCTGTCTCATAACACTGATGAGATTTTGCCATGTATGTTGAGTGGCCCTACAATGAATAGGCATTAATAAAGAGTTTTGTTTATTTTGAAATGTGTTGATCAATGAATAAATTGTTATTGATCATAAAGAGGACATATGTGTGGCAGCTGGGAGGGTGGACCATACAGTCCCACTATGCTTGCACTGGAGGTTTATCTATCCCACAACTATGCTTACCCATCCCACAACTATCCTTACCCATCCCACTGCTATCCTTACCAATCCCACAGCTATCCTTACCCATCCCGCAGCTATCCATCCACAGCTATCCTTACCAATCCACAAGCATGCAAAGGCTAAACCTTTTTAAAAGTGTTTCATCAACACTTTATTAAGTAAAAAAAAATGAAACCAAGTATAGTGAAGCAAAGATAACCTTTATTAATAACAAACTGTAATGACTTTATTAAAAAGCAAAATAAACAATAAAGTCTTAAGCAAAGATAAAGTGAACAGTTAACAACAACTCCGGCACTCTTCTCAGTCACTTTGAGGCTTGCCCATGGTCTCAGATGTAAAGGGGCCAGGACTATGGAGGTGGCTGTTGCTGGAGTGCTGGTCTGAGACGCCATTGGGTGCCTGGCCCCGAGAGTACAACAGGAGATGATGTGTACAGGAAGCTCTCAGAGAGCCTGACTCAGTCCGTGAGGTTGAGAGTGCCCTTTCTCAAGTACCTGGGATGTGAGGCCCAAGACTGATGACAGATGTTCTGAATATAGGCGCTGGCTCGGGGTAGGAGCAAGGAGGAGTAGTGGGGCTGTCTGGTCTGCAGCTGGGTCAGGTTGCGGCATCTGGTAGTCTTTTGGTGTCCCTATGACGGGCCTGGACCTGGGAAGTCTGCCTTCTGCTGTGGGAAGTCCTAGGTATTGGTAGGCTTAGGTAGGGAGGCTGTTTGAAGCCGTGAAGGGCGCTGACATCACTGAGACGTGGAGGAGCCAGACTGGAGTGGGTAGAAGCAGGTTCAGAAACTGGGCCTGGAGGCGTGGTGCAGAAGAGCTGTGATCCTCTCCTTCATCACCTGATACTGGCCTCGGTTATGTCCATGAGGGTCTGGCTCACGTACAATGAATGAAGGGCTTGCGTATCAATATTATGTAGAAGTGGACAGCTGGGAGATTAGATTTCTGTGCTGGCTTTGGATTGTTTCCCTATTCTCCTAGAGGACAGTGTGGCTCGTCGGTCCCTCTCAATCTGCCTCTCTGCCTGCTTCGAGATGGAGGGGGTGGTGGTTCTCTGGTGGCGCTTTTCTTGCTCTCATCTAACAGGTATCCTCCCGTCCTTCCGGCAATGGGAGTGCCAGGCTGTCGGGGATCGTCTGTTCTGGGGCCTCCAAAGACACTGCCTGGATCATTACTGCCCTGCTGGGAGAGGAGCTGGGCTCTCTGTGGCGCTGTCCTGAGGGAGAGGGTGACAGAGGGCTGCTCCTCAGTGGGCGGAGTCTCACCTCAGGAATTTGCACCTGGCCATGACATAGGTCTCCCGGTCCAGTGAGCGTGAAGCGGCCTGCCCCGGAATTCTGTTAAGTGCAAGCTTGCCATACCAGGTGTCCATGTGCCTTCCACCACCCCAGGGAGGACATCTGAGTGAAGCCGCAGGTTCTCCACCTTCTCCTCTTCAAGCTGCTGCTTTCTCTTGTGTTTCGCGATGAGTAGCCTGTGCCCTTCCTCCACAGCGTAGCTGCGTTCTCAACCTGCAGCCATTCCAGCACCTCTTCCTCATGGTCTTTGAATGGAGTAAATGTTGTCCTCCTCTCCCTTCTCCTTGCCTTGCCTCTTCTCTCTCCTCCTGGCAGGCCTTCCAAAAGCACGAGGGCTTTGAGGGCCTTGGGGCTGGTCCTTCACGAGCAGCCAGCAGCCACCACCAGCAGCACCAGCAGGAAGAAGCACCACAGCCACCAGCAGGAGAAGAATCAAAGCAGCACCAAGTAGCACCACGCAGCCAGGAGCACACGCACCAGCAGCAGAACACCGGAGCCACACACCAGCATGCAGAACAAGCACCAGCAGCTTCAGAGTCAGTGCCAGGGGGTGGGATGGTGGTTCTGTCCTTCTTGCCAGGACTGGCAGGAGTAAGCACAGGCTTCCTCTTCTTCCCCATGGAAGAAGATGTTCTCTAAAGATGTCTCTGGCAGCAGGTCTTTCCTCTGAATGCTGACTGAATGTGAGCTGCATCCTTTTATATCCACGGAGATGACGCAATTCATCCTCCCCGCATGCGCAGTGAATGCTTTGCATCCGCTTTGCATCCGCTTTGCATCCGCTACGCATCAGCTACGCATCTGCTATGCATCCTATAGGCATCCGTGATGCATCCGCATCATCTGCTACGCATTTGCTTCTTTCGCTATGCGTCCGCTTCGCTATTCTCCCCAGGAAGCCCTGCGGATGTGTCATCCGCTTTCATCCGCTTTCATCCTCTAGGCTTCCTACGAACATCTGCTTTACATCCCTGCTATATCCTCCCCACATCCATTCCCTTCCATTGTTTTCCATTCTGTTTATGCAAAGTTGGGGCACTTTTGAGAGCAGATAACAACGGATGGAGCCACCCCTGCAATTTTGCTCGTCCGCTGTGTCCTTTTTGCATACGTTTTGCATCCATCAGCCAGTGTGACCTAACCTTAAGGTGTTTTCTTTTACAAAATATCCTTTGGCTATATTACATGCTGGGATACTGGTAACAATACAATTGGATGAAGAGGATCTCAGATTTGTTATTTTTGGGCATCCATGGAAGTCTATGATGATGAGTTCATTGATTTTCATTCATTTGTTCTTTTTTTGTGATTTGACTTTGCTTAGTTCAGTCTTCAGTTCTTTTGATCAGGTAGGTGTCTGGATTCTTGGGAAATAGATATATTTTTCCTCTAGTAATTCTTTGGCTGTTTCTTTGGTTTGTATTCTATCCATGATAGTTGTGTTTGATCTTTGTTTGCTGGATGAGTGATGCTTTGGGCTTTCTTTAAGTTGTTGAGGGCTTCTCCTTCTGCTTCAAATTTGTTCTGACTCTGTGTTCTTTTGGTCTGTGGCATGACCGAATGCCTTACAATTTTGGGTGTCCTATAGTTTTAAATGCTACTTTTAAAGTTTTAAAGATATCTAACTGATTATTATTATATGTGTTATAGTTGAGGCCTCCTGAGGGGATATTGTGTTCTGCAGTTGATAGTGGGTAGCTGGACATGTTGATTACCTATTTGGATTCTCTTTGCTTATGTGGTTAAAGGCTAGGTCATGCCGGCCGACGGATGCAAAATGTATGCAAAAAGGACACAGCGGACGAGCAAATTTTCGGGGGTGGCTCCATTCATTGTTATCCACTCCAAAAAGTGGCAATAATTTGCACAAACAGAATGGAAAAGAAAGGAAAAGAATGGACGTGGGTAGCATGTAGCAGGGATGTTAAAGGGATGTTCATAGGAAGCCTAGAGGATGTATATAGGATGCAAACCATTCACTGCTCATCCTTTCTATTTCCGTGCTACTAACGGGCCTTTTACATTGGCCGACGGATGCAAAACGTTTGTAAAAAGGCCACAGCGGACGAGAAAATGTTCCATCCATTGTTATCCGCTCTCAAAAGTGCCCCGAATTTGCATAACCAGAGCAGACAACAACGGAAAGGAACGGACAGGGGGAGGATGTAGAGGGGATGTAAAAAGGATGGTCTATGGAAGCCTAGCGGATGGGAGTGGATGGCACATCTGCAGGGCTTCCGGGGGAGCACAGCGAAGCGGACGTGCAGCAGAAAGAGCGGATGCAGAGCAGATGCAGAGCGGATGCCAAGCGGATGAAGCGGATGCAGAGTGTTCACTGCGCATGGGGGGAGGATGCATTGCATCAGCCCCGCGGATATATAGGGAAGCAGCTCGCAAGCAGGTCACCATTCAGAGGAAAGACCTGCTGCCAGGCACAGTTCCAGCCAGCCAGCCAGCCAGCCAACAACCATGGGGAAGAAGAGAAAGCCTCTGCCATCTGCTGCCAGCCCGGGCAAGAGGGACAGGGCCATCATCCCACCCGTTGGCACTGACTGCTGCTGGGGCTTCTGCTTCTGGGGCTGACTCTTCTGGTGCTGGTGCTTCTGCTGGTGCTTACTCTGCTGCTGCTGATCCTGGTCCTGCTGGCGCTGCTGGCACTGGTGGTGCTGCTGATCCTGCTGGTCCTGCTTTTGCTGCTACTGTTGTTGTTGCTGCTGCTGCTGGTGGTGGTGTGGAGGAAGATCCCCTACAACCTCGAAGCCCCTCTGATGAGGGCCCCTATGGCCCTGCCAGAGGGAGGAAGAGGCATATGCGAGATAGGGAGAGGAGGCAAAACTCCATTGAAGAGGAACATAAGGAAGAGGTGCTGGAATGGCTGAGGGAGAATGAGTAATTTTGGCGGAAGGGACACAGGCTCTATCAAGACACCAGAAGGAAGCAGGCTGCTTGGAGAGAGAAGGTGGAGAGCTTGGGCTACACTTCGGAGGTGCTCCTCGGCTGGTGGAAGCACATGCACACCTGGTACGGGAAGCTGCACCTNCTGGTGCTGGGGCTTCTGCTGGTGCTTACTCTGCTGGCGCTGCTCCTGGTGCTGGTGCTTCTGCTGGTGCTTATTCTCCTGGCGCTTCTCCTGGTGCTGGTGCTTCTGCTGGTGCTTACTCTGCTGGCGCTGCTCCTAGTCCTGCTGGTCCTACTGGTCCTGCTGGTGCTCCTGGTCCTGCTGGTGCTCCTGGTCCTGCTGGTGCTTACTCTGCTGCAACTGATCCTGGTCCTGCTGGTCCTGCTGGTCCTGACGGACCGAGAGACCTACGTGATGTGACCATCACGTAGGTCTCTCGGTCCGTCAGGACCAGCAGGACCAGGATCAGGAGCAGCAGAGTGCAGCTTCTTGGAGGGTGAGATCCACCACCGAGGAGCAGTCCCTCTCACAACCCTCTCTCTCAGGCAGCCCGCAGAGAGCCAGTCCTCTTCTGGCCAAGACTCAGCTCCTGTGTCCAGGCAGGTATCTGTGGAGCATGCCACGACGGAGACCCCCCCAACAGCTGCACTCCCCGTGGCGGAGCGTGTGGAGGACCCCCTGACGCAGTGGGAACAAGGAGAGGGCATTGCCACCAGAGACCAACCCACATCCATCCTCAGCTCCACCTCCACAGAAAGCAGGCAGAAAGCCAGACCAGAGGGACAGAGCCACGCTGTCCTGCTGGACATCAGGGACACCATCAAAAGCAGCATAGATCTCCTCTCTCAGCTGGTACACACCGACATACCATCCTCAAACTGCAAGCCCTTCCTCACCTACGTCAACCAGACCCTCATNCAGAGCCACACTGTCCTGCTGGAGATCAGGGACACTATCAAAAGCAGCATAGATCTCCTCTCTCAGCTGGAACACACCGACATACCATCCTCAAACTGCAAGCCCTTCCTCACCTATGTCAACCAGACCCTCATGGACATGTCCGAATCACAGTACCAGGTGATCAAGGACAGGATCACCGGTCTTCTTCACAACCAAGGTCCAGCAACCTGGAATTAAGGAGAAACTTCCTAACAATGAGGACAATTAACCAGTGGAACAGAAATTGTGGATGCATGTTAGGATGCTTGGCTTCAGAAATTGTGGATGCTTCATCAATGAAGGTTTTTAAGAAAAGACTGGACAATCACTTGTCTGAAATAGTATAGGATCTCCTACTTGAGCTGGACTAGAAGACCTCCAAGGTCCCTTCCAGCTCTATTCTGATTGATTGAAGGTCCCTTCTAACTTATTATTCTATGTTCTATGCTATTAAGGACTTAAGAGAAAGGTCATGTCCAGGGCTCTCTACAAGATTCCATAGTTTCTGCATTCCACTTCAGGGTCACAGACTACCATGCTGGCTCAGTACAGAAAACTCCACTCCACTTAGCTCAATGGCATAACTTGTCTACCTCCAAGAATGCTTAAAATCCAGATGTTCCAACTATGCTGTCTCCAGCATTTCCCCAAATCAGAGAAAGCAACAGCTTGTGGAGGTGTGTTAGAGAGGAAAGGAGAATTTGGCTGTTCTGTACACGCTCCCACCTGCACTTTTTATAATCTCCGTTTGCATATGAACTGGTACACTTCAGCGATGCAAGCTGAAAACAGATAGCTATATTTAGCTACATGTTATCTTTCTCTGCCATTGCCGCTACACATATATGCCTTATCAGATGTCAGAGCAAGGGGGGGGGGGGGGGNAAGGGGGGGGGGGAAGGAGAAGCAGTGATAACAACTTTCTAATTTGGGGAATAAAAATGGAACTGCACTTCATGTTCTGTTAAACGTGCTAACATACATTGCAGCATATTTTGATTCTCTCTGTCACTATATCAGCTGCTGCCTTGTGCATTTAAGCAGGCATGGTATGATTTTGTTTCACTCCAGGAAGTGCAATACTGTTCTCTCTCTCTCCTCTTCCCTCTCCCCCCCCCCCCCTTTATTTTCTTAACATAAAAATTTGGNCCCCCCCCCCCTCTGTATTGTCTTAACATAACAATTTGGACATGTCTGGAACTGATTTATGGAAAGCAAAAGCAAAAGAAATATGTTGCATGTTCTGTCAGCCCCACAGTTGTCAAGAGGTCATATTTTAGTCCCCTTCCTCTCCACAAAAGCTGAGAATATTTACTTTATTCCTAAAGTGAGAAAGTATATAAATACATGAGGGACAAAAACAACAACAAGAAGGAAAAGAAAAACAACAAAGCTCAAAACCAAAACAGACCAGTGATATTAAAAAGAGATTTATTTGGTAATGTAACCAATTTAGCAAGCAAAGGGCTTACCACTTTGGTTGGAAAAACCTAGCTGCCTTCATGTGCGCAGAGAGCAGAAGCTGGCACTGGACCTGGATGGACACAAGGCAGTGCAACACAAGGTGAGGCCAGGCGAGACTGGAGGAGGAGCTAATCAGCTGATATAAACTACTTGTTCCCCTGTGGTGGTGTACCAAGGATAAGATGAAAGTGCCAAACAGAATGAACTACCCATGCATTGTGTCTAACTTTGGGAGATTTTCTGACACTGTGTGCCATATACTAAATAAATAAAGAGGGCTTATTTTTAAAGTTAGCACATAGAACAGCAATAGCCAAAGTCAGTGTGTACGATGGCAATGAGGTATAGTAGTTACTTATGTTTTCCACAGGCTGCATCTGATTCTGGGGCCTTATGGATCACTCACTACCTCCATTCCCAAACAGCATCTTCCTCCACTTGGTCACTGAGTAAATTCTGTGTAGTGTTGTGGGCAAAACCTGGCTCACCTAAAGCAATACAATTGCTTGATAGCCACAACATAAATGTAGTCAGCATGCAAACAATATCAGTATACACTGAGCTCAGCAAAGCTTGCTGAACAATCATGAACAAAAGCAGAACCAGAACTGATATGCTTTTGGTCTTCTAGAGTTCAAAGGCAAGACAAAAAAGCAGACACAAATTACAACACAATGTTGGAATGTTTTAGATAAATCCATCTGAATAACCTTCCCATTATTACTCCATTTCTCCTTGGCCAGTAAGGCCTATCTTATCTAACTATTATTGAGAAAGGGCCAATATTTGTAAACAGTGTAGTTTACCAGCCATTTTCCATTATTATTCAGGATTACTTGAGCTTGCTGTGAATGTTTTCTTATAAGGGCAATTTAAGTAGTTCATATATATCAAAGGTATCACATAGATTTGGTAGTGAATGCAGTGGTGGTAACTTTGATCATTACATTAGCAGTGACATATCAGACATCTCTTTAATCAGAGATACAACATATGTTTTTTTTTTCCTAACTCAAAAGAACATGTGTAGAGATATCCCTGATATCTCTGTTAAGAGCTACATTTTCACAGCAGGGCTTTGGCATAAACAATTGTATATTTTCCTCTATGCTTGAATTACTTGTCAGTAGTCAGTACAGGTAGTCCTTGAGTTATGACCACAATTGAGTCCAAACTTTCTGTGGCTAACTGAGAGAATTGTTAAGTGAATTTTCCTCCATTTTACAACCTTTCTTGTCACAGCTGTTAAATGAATCACTCCAGATATTAACTTAGTAATACAGTTGTTAAGCGAAATTGGCTTCTCTCCATTGACTTTGCTTGTCAGAAGGACGCAGAAAGTGACCCTGGTGCACTGCAGCCATCATAAATATGAGTCAGTTGCCAAGCGGCTGAATTTTGATCACATGACCACGGGGATGTTGCAATGGTCGTAAGTGTGAAAAACGGTCATAAGTCACTTTTCCCAGTGCTTTTGTAATTTCGAGCCATCACTAAATGAACTGTTGTAAGTTGAGGGCTACCAGCACATCCAAGAAGCCTGGGGGAAATATTTTATTAAATTAATATGAATTTTCTTTTTTTAGTTTCCCTGTTCTGAGGTAAAAATTAAATATTATGTGTGTGTCCCTTTGTACCACTTTTGGTGAAGCTTTTCAGATACGTGTAACTGCAATTAGCCTCCCAGAATCCTACTATCAGGGAAATGGGAGGCATACTCATTTAATAAATAATTATAATTATTTAGTTGAAGACCTTACTAAGATAGCAGACTATATATGAGATGCATGTGAGATATTGCAACTATAAGCACATCTCTGTGCTGATTAGAGGACCTTGTAGAAAGAGGGGATCTCTTCCAAAGTTACCAGTATCCCCCAAGACAGAAAGATTATATCTGTAATGACCCAAGGCGTGGCACAAAGGCAAATAAACAAGAAGAGTCCCTTTATTATCTCCAACTTTTCCCCCAATGTCCAAGTTACCTTCGGCTGGAGAAAAATAGTCTCCCAGGAACAGCCTTTAAGAGGAGGAAAGTCAGTCCTAAACCAAAGTACATACAAACTGTAATTAAAAATCCACATAAACCACGCTGCAGTAATTAACTTGACAGGGCAGGAGAGGAATTGAAGACTTGAAAACACAGCAAAACACACACAGTTGGGAAGATACCAGGAACACAGATAAGCCTCAATGATCCCAGATAATTCACAATTTGCTCCCAACAAATTTGCTGTGCACAGCTTCCCTTTTTAAACACTGTGTTCCCAGCTGCAGCTAATGAAGGGAATCAGGGCTCTTTCCTCCCCCGTAAGCCATGCAACTCACACTGCTTCCTTCTCCATTCCTCCCTGCATGCCCATTATGAAGAGGGGATGGGCCTGGGTCTTCCTCCGAATTCCCTCTTCCTTGCTCTACCTCTCCCCTACTCTGCCCAGCTGAACTGTGCCCTTCCCCAGTTTCTTCCACAGCCAACAGAGCCACACTCCCAGTCCCTGTCAGCTGCTCAGCCTCACCCTCCGAATCAGATTCTGACAAGCGAATGACAATATCTGGATCTGGCAAGGAGAACTAATCGGAGGATGGAAGGAACCAGCAATTCTCAGAGTTTAACATCTGTGAAGAATAATTCAGTGCATATAAAAACTTACCTTTTCTTTTGCAGGTGATTCTGCCTAGTATGTTTTCAGACATGGTGTCGTGGTGAGTAGTTATGAGGAGCAATATGAAACAAATAATACCTAAACATAAATTATATTAATAATATTACCCATATATCTATCAAATCAAATCTTGATTGTGCTCATAAACTAACATAAGAAAGGGGTGGATACAGTGAACAGAAAGCATTGAAGATACATCAGAGTATCTGATGCTTTAAATATTAGAAGATAAAATGGAAAATACATATCAGAGCCTACAGGAATCTAAAATAAGAGGTAGAAGCATTGGATGGATGTGATGCTAATATGTGGAGATGTAATGGTGTGCAATTGACCTTGGGAGATGGAGGAAAAGAAGCTGTCTAGGGAATGGTCAGATAAAACAGCCTGCAGATACTCAATGAGGTGGGTGGGTGGGGGAAGCTCAGAAGGAAGCCTCCCTAGTTTTTTGGGGCTGTAAAGGAAGCAGCAGGATAATTGTACTTCCAACTTGCTTGCAAGATTCTGCTAAGGTAGACTTACAATAAAGTGGAATTCACTCATCCGATTGTGTTTCCTGCCTGATCTATCCAAGAGGGCTGACAACCTGATAGGAAGACTATATCTGTAAAATTACAGAGCACTCTAATATGATGAATTAGATGCTCATGAAATCAAGTTGAAGGCCCAGGTCATTGTCTGACTCATATGTCTATCAATAATAAGTCTGAAGTAAACAGCAATTTGTGATTTGAAACTAATCAAGTCCTTCTTTTTCTTTCCTATATAATATAAAACAATATGCTCAAACTATGAAAATGTTCACAGTAATTCCCAGATGATATCCGGGTAGTTTTTAATATTTAAAACATAATTTTAGATGATTTGGTAGCATGAGCAAAATGCCAGAAGATTGATTTCTTGGTCAACCCTTTGTTTCAATGGACGTTTACATGCTAAGCTTAGCCCTAGCATTACATTAAATAGCATAAAAACAGACCAGTAATTTCCTCTCTTACAGTGTTGTATGTTTTTGCCCTTCATATTCTTAAAGTTCACATCCACATGAGCATGCACACAGGATGTTGAGTCTGGAAAGATTTACAACAAGCCTTCAGTAATAAATATACAAAGCTAATCTTATACATTTTCATGACGGGTATCAGTATAAGACAGCACAATAGAGAGGCAGTGGATTTGGACAAGTACAAAACAAAGGAGTCTTCTTCAGAACAAATTATTGCATTCCAAGGTGCAGCTCAATCAACTGGGAGTAACACTAGAGGACTTCAACAAGAGGGCATCGCTGAAATCATTTTTATAAAATTTGTTTCTTAGGTCAAAAATCACATCACTGAGATGAATGAAAGAGGAAAAAAATGATCTGATTGAGTAAGAGATCTCAATAAAAATAAGAAATACTACAATATTAGCGCCAGTGCCAATGTCCTAGAAACCCTATAGCACCATAAGGTTTATAATGCTTCTTGCACAAACACAGACTATAGGGTTAGCACACCAAATGAGTATTGAAATATATGAGAATAGATCTCTCAGTGTACAGGGAGTCAAGCAGTAACAAACTAGAAGAGTGAAAAGAAGAGCAACAAAGATTATTAGGGGCCTGGAGGCGAAAACATATAAAGAACAGTTGCTGGAATTGGGGTAGCTTAATGTCTAGCTTAATGAAAAGAAGGACTCAGGGTGACATGATAGCAGTGTTCCAATATCTCAGGGGTTGCCCCAAAGGAGAGGGAGTCAAGCTATTCTGCAAAGCACCTGAGGGCAGGACAAGAAGCAATGGGTAGAAACTAATTAAGGAGAGAAACAATGTAGATCTAAGGAGAGATTTCCTGACAGAACAATTAATCAGTGGAACAACTTGCCTCCAGGAGTTGTGAATGCTCCAACACTGGAAGTTTTTAAGAAGAAATTGATTGGATAACCATTTGTCTGAAATGGTTTAGGGTTTCCTGCCTGAAGAGGGGGTTGGACTAGAACAGGGTTGCCAAACTTTTGGACCTCAGGGACCACCAAACTCATAATTTTAAATCCCACAGACCATTAATATGAATTCTGACTGGTGGTAGCTTGCTGACATTGGTGGGAAAGTTGGTCCCATATTCCGGAGCTTCAGGAGTCAAGACTGGCCCTTTGGTCATCTATCCTTTGGTCATTCTCTCCCCGCCATTGGTCTTACCTTCTACCATGTTTCTTAAAAAATAAGGCAGGGCCTTATTTTCTTTTAACCCCTGAAAAAAAATAGCTAGGTCATCTTTTCAATGGGTGTCCTACTTTTTTCCCCCACACACCTTGTCTGAAGATGAGGGATGCACAGACACAAATAGACACACCGACAAACACCCTTATTAACCTGGGCATGGGTCAGTTATGGGATACCAACTACTGCAGGATGAGATTGCTTCTGAGGTTCCTTATTATTTATTTTTGTTTCCTGATTTTTTAAAAAAATGAGCTTTGTTTGTAATTGTTACATTTAACAATTGTTGTAATTGTTGGGTTGGTGCTGTTGGTTTTATTGTGATGTTTTTATTTCAGAGTGTTTTCCCGCTCCTCCTGTAAAGCAATGAGATCCTTTGGGAGGCAAAGCCATGTTGTAATAAAGCAAATAATAATATGTAGCATTTGTTTATGTGATATGGTAGTTTGCCACAGTGATTCTCCTTTGGGAAGAATTTATTTAACATATTCATTTTAATCTGGAAGATCAATTGGTTTTTTTTTCGGTTTTTTTTTGAGAGAGAGGGCGGTTTATGTTCTTGAATTGCATACATCTTCTTGGAAACCAAGAAGAGAACAATGGAAATTGATATTACCTATGCTTATGATTGAAAAGAGATGAATACTTCAGGGTTGGAAAAATGCTTTTTCTCTATCAAATATGAAAAGGTCAGAAGATCTCACCTCTCTAAAGGTGTAATACAAAACAATAAAGATCCTCAAACTATTTTGATCCAATAACATATTAGGAAGTTGGAGATCATGTGATGGCCATGCTGACAAAAATTGCCGTGCTGGGGTGACCAATTACACAATACCATAGACTAGAAGGCAAACTCCTCAGCATTTTATCTGCTTTGTATTTCTCTGGAGTCTGTATGAGGCCCAGAGGCATTGTTGGAAATACAGATTATACATAAGGGTACTGGAGTTTTCTTTGCAGCAAAGATGCTTTTTCAAAAGACAACTGGACCTACTTTGTTTTTCCTTGAAGACATTTTGCTTCTCACTCAAGAAGCTTCTATTATCCACCATTCTGGCTGAATGGTGCAGAATAGAAGGATTTATAATCCTTGCAGTCATCTGGTTGTTAGCACTCTTTCTGAGAGCTTTTGAGGCCACTTGGAAGTTCAGGTGTCATTTGAATCATGCAAATGACTTAGGGTCATTTGAATCATGCAAACGGATGTGGAACCTTCTTGGAACTAAAACCATCTCACATAAATCACGATCACCACTGCTCTGTTTTCTTTCTGCTATGGGTGCAACAAGTTAAAGCAAAGCAGGACCAGCCAGAGGTGGGATTTACTAGCTCACCAAACAGCCATAAAATTAACAACTGGCTCACCCAAATGAGGATGAACCGGTAGCAGCCCACCTCTGAATTAAATGCACATACATCTACATAACATATTACCTGGTTGTGTTTGAAACATCCTCATGCAACCTTGAATGTGAACATTGCACAAGACAGCTTGCTCACATACATTGTGTGAGATATGTTGTGTGAGTTACTTGCTTTTTGTCTACTTCAGATTTGATCGAGCTGCTCTATGATGAATTGTTTGTGAAATCCCTAAATATGGAGGAGAGTAATGAAAGTGACCAGCTAGTTACTATAAGAAAACTAAAAGCTGAGTTTGGCTGAAGATAGAGGCAAAGGGAAGTAAGTGTGAGTCTTGCAAGATAGCTTTGTGTTTCAGTTATGTGCCTATGAAAGAAGATAGTCCTCAACTTACAATGGTCCATTTAGTGACCATTCAAAGTCACAATAGCACTGAAAAAAATGACTTATGACCATTTTTCACAGTTACAATTTTGCAGCATCCCCATGATCACGTGATCAAATTTCAAATGCTGGGCAACTGGTTCATACTTATGACCTTTGCTGTGTCCCAAGGTCATGTGATCACCTTTTGCAACCTTCTGATGAGCAGAGTCAATGGGGAGGCCAGATTCACTTCATAACTGGGTTGCTAATCAACTGCAATGATTTACTTAAAACTGTGGCAAAAAAAGTTGTAAAATTGGGCAAAACTTACTTAACAAATGTCTCATTTAACCACAGAGTAAATGTCCCTCTGATTATTTTCTTGAACAATCTTGTTGTTTCACTTGCAAGAGAAATATGTATGTCTTATATACTCAGAGAGATTTAAGGTTACCACGTCTGAGTTAACGCTAATGTTGATGCCATGTAAGGTTGTTTGGTGGATTATTTGGAATTTTGCACCCCAAATACATGGTCATAAAATTTATTTAGTTACATTGTCTTGGTTACATTAACCTCAACCCTAACAATTTTCCTAACCATTTCCAATTGTAGCTTAATTCAACTATGGTGAAGAACATATATCACTTTTCCTTAGGCTCTGAACAGAACATAAATGGTTCCATGGCATTTTCCTCATGTCATGCATAGACATACAGATATACTGTAGGTGGAACAATAGCATCCTGTCACTCTTCCCTTCAGCCTGCTCCATGATCTAATAAAAATTTGACAAAATCTCCTTCCTGACCATAATAAAAGGTGACCCCCATATTGCTTGAATACCTGTTTAACACTGTAACCATTTATCAAAGACATTTTTTCAGAATAATAAAGCATGATAAACTACCGCAAGAAATGCTATGCCATCTGGTTGCCTCCTTCATCATTAACATTCACCTTCAATCTTTGCCTGTCTTGTTTTGTAACTAGTTGAGTGACAGGAGAATTAGTTCATTCCCATGGCTGTTACCTAAGACAGGATTTTCCCCCTCCCCTTCTCTTCTGTGTTCAGTTGGTTAACAGAAGGTGGGGGGGGGGAGATTAAAAGTCTAAACAAATTTGAGATACTATAGCACAGTGACTGTGTGCAGATGTTATGGTTTTTGCACCATACATATTCATAGGAATAAATAATACTATTTTCCCCAGGGGAAATAAACAGCTCTAAAGGCTGCATATGAATCAGAGAAACAGTTGTACAGTTTCTGGAATATTAGAAAATAACCCCATCCCATGTGATGGTTTGCATTAAATATACCAAGTTTACTAGAGTGAAGCCTTCATAGAAAATCCCCCAACATAGCATCTTCTCGTTAGCAACATTAGCATTTCTTCAAAATTAAATAATAATTTTAGATACAGATAGCTCTAACCTTGCTGACATTCTGCAAAAGAACAAGCCAGACATTCTGCTTGGTTATCTCCTGAAGTAGTAGGCCTCGGGTGCTAATGGAGCTCTGATGTTGATGCAAGTCTATCTGGTGTTACTGTTGTGAGATTTTTCAGGTCCTTGAAGGGTGTTGCTTCTCCTTTTCATGCCTTTTTTAATGTTATAGGTTGTGAATGTTGCATTTATTTGTTCAGTACACAGACTGCTTTGGTATTGAATTTATGTTTGATGAAGGCTCCTGGATAGGGACTGAAAGGTGAAAACCGAAGCAGTATGCTCCCTTCCATAATTGGGTAGACCAGGTTGCCTGATAGACCGGTCCCACCAGGAAAAACAAATTCGACTGTTTTGGTATATAGGTGCCCATATAAATCTGTTAAATGCATCAATAACCTTATGACATGTAGAACGGTCTCGACAAAGAATTAAAAAGCTGAGAGTGATTTTCTCATTAAAAAAGGCCTCTTTTTCTTGGCCTAAATCAACATCTTAGAAGAAAATTGTTTAGAAAGTTATGAGGGATTGTTGATTACTAAACAGCTAACATTCTGATTGGTTGCTTTAGCTTCTTGGAAGGAGGATTAAGAAACAGAAATTTCTGTCTTGTGAGACTTGAGCTGAACAAAATAGTCAAATCTGTGTCTATTTACTGCATTATTTCAAGTTTGAATTGTGGATTGTAACATAAACAACCAATTACCAGTGGGGTAATCAGGTTTGCTGCAATTAAGAAAGACAAGGGAATCAACAACAACAGAAATCATTCTAAGATCACATAAGTTAACAACTTTAGAATCTATTTTCATTATTATGCATACTCTCCAACTGTAGTCATTATAGGGCTAATTTAACATTCCTTTGCAAATAATAACATTCAGTCTTTGAGCAAGAATGATATTTTCACCCTGAGCAGGTTGTGTGAATTGAAAGAAAGAGAAAAAAGGTGGAAAGAGGAAGGAGGGGAATAACAGATTGGAAAGAGAGAAAATAGACTTTTAGCTATGACTAGTGAAGGTTGATATGGATTGCAGCCCTTCTCCATGTGTTATTCCTGCAGGAATATAATATGGAGGCACTGGAGGAGGAGGAGGAGGAGGAGAAGGAGGAGGAAGAAAACCATAGGTTTTCATCCACATCATCATATGCATTTGATAATATTAACTACAATCAAGTTAATTCTCTAATACATTTGGTGGTTCCAAATATGTTCAAGAGTGAGTTGTTCCTCCAAACCTGTTTTCTATTCTATTCTGAATATTGACATAATAACACACTTATGTCACATTCTTTGTCATAGTCTCCGATTGGGGTCTTATTTAAGGCAAATCTTACACAAAAATTACTAATTATTCTCTATCCTCCCATCAGAGAAAGAAGAGCCAGATATTATATATTTTATAAATGCCAATATGAGTAAATGGACATACATATACAAGAGAGAAAGGGGGGATAGACAGATAGACAGACAGACAGATAGACAGACAGATTATGGCTTTAGAGGCTGAAATATCCCGGAAAAAACATCAGTTCTCAATTTCCATTTCATATAGTAAAGTAAGTGAATTTATAATTTATTCCAGAGACAAGATTTCTTTTGCGGGAAAACATCAGCAAAAATAAAGGGAGGGAAGAAAAAAAAAGAATGATGCCTGATACAGAAAATCAAAAATAGGAAAGAAAGGCAGCTCTTTTCTACTTCCTTCTTCTCAACCCAAGGAGACTTTTCACATTGTTTTCCAATACCTCAGAAGTTATGCTGGATGTAGATAAATCTGCAAAGTAGCTGGTGAGGATGCTTTGCCTCATGTGGCTTTTCAGAGTCCAGCAAGTACGATTTCAGAGTTGCAAAGCAAACCTCCAGCTGCCTTGGAAATTAATATTGTGCTCTATTAGGGATCAAGTTTGTCTGCCAAGGCTCTCCCCAAGCTGCAGGATCTATGACAGCTTTGCTGGAGAGCTATGCCTTTGCATCTAGGTTGGCATTTCCCCCAGCAGAGACCTTCACTGCACGATTGCTGAATTTTTTCTGTGGAGGAAGTTACCTGCAGGAAGAAGAGGCTCACAGAAGGTCAGTCCACAGCAGATCAAAGAAGTTGTGGATGCAGGGCAAATGTATATCTGTGCACAACCACCCACCCACCCACACACACATATTTGTGCCCAAGCTGCAGATGCTATACTGTACGCTAAGGGTAATATTTTCTCATGTATATTTATCAATGGTGGATTGGCAAAACCATAGATAAATATTGCCGATAAAGATGTTCCTCTGTCAGTGTTTCTAAAAAGAAAATCAATCAACAAAAGTATTGTCAACGCTGGGCTGATGGCAATCGTACTTAGACTTATATACCACTTCACAGTGCTTTACAACGCTCTCTAAGTGGTTTACAGAGTCAGCTATGGCCCCAAACAATCTGGATACTTTTTTTACCAACTGTTGTGGTTTGCTGGCAGCCTGTACAGACGGCAGTGGAGTCAGACAGTGAGGAAGAACAGGAACCAGTCAGGGAGTCTGGAGAGGACTTGGATGAGGGTCCTGCATCTGATGCAGGGATGGGGCCAGGGCCATCTGGGAGTGGGGTGCTGCCTTTGGAGTCTTCAGAATCTGGCAGCAGTGAAGCAGAGGACCCAGGGGAGCCTGTTCCCAGTGTGCATGTGCACAGAACTGCTACAAGGCAAGAGCAGCTGAAGCAAAAGGGGCAACTTGAGAGTAAGGCTGGGAGGTGACTGCCCCTCCCATAAGGGATAAAAGTCAGACCTCGATGATGAAAGCTTTGCAGGAAGCAAAGTAGTTCAATAGATCCTGAGTCCTCCTTGAAGCTCTGGTTGTTGTTGTTTTTTTCTGGAATTTTGGTTGGTTTCTGTTATAATTGGATACTTCTGTTTTTGGCAACATTCCACAGCACTGAAAGGCATTTGCTTATCTTGGGGAACTGTTCAAAATTAGTTCTGGCTGGGAATGAAAGTAATTCCCAGCATTGCAATAAAATAGGTTTTGCTTTTAAATTGTTTAATTCTGTTTGACAAAGCCTGGGTCAGAACACCGAACACAGAAGGATGGAAGGCTGAGCCAACCTCGAGCCTAGTGAGGTTTGAACTGCCAAATTGAATCCAACAGTCAACAGAAGTAGCTTACAATACTGTATTTTTAACCATTGCACCACTACAGCTCATGATATATGTGTTGATTATAAATGTCCAAGAGGCATGAATGTCACCAGGAATATACTTCAAAGGGGCCCTCTGATTCAGTGGAGTTTCCATGGAAGAATCTCTTGGGGGCAAAAAGCTAAATATCCTGGATCAAAGTATTCGATCAGAGTGATTTTGCCATGGTGGCCTGGATGAATAAAAGAAGTTGGTTCCTTGCATATGCATACGCCACTCCACCCTCTCCTTTTGATCTGGAGCAAAGCATTTTGGCTGAATGAAATCAACCCACTCTGATTCCTCAATTAGAAGCATCAAAGCTGAAGAACTCAACTCTCTAGACCAGCGGGTGGGGAACAGTGCCTCTTTTTATGACTTGTGGACTTCAATTCCCAGAATTCTTGAGCCAGCATTCTGGGAATTGAAATCCTTAAGTCATAAAAGGGCCATAGTTCCCCACCTCTGCTCTGGACTAAAACCCTACATTAACTTGGCTGGCTTGAATTATGATAGTTAAATCAACACTTCAAACCAGATCACAGCCAGGCCTTAATTTTGTATGGTTGATCATCCTATATTCTGCTGTACAACTGTCTCTCCATGATCTGTAGCCTCTCATGATCAACTGGAGGAGATGTTACAATAATTCCTCCTTCAGACCTTCTGTTGAAGAATGGATAGGCAGAGAGAATCCAGAGTAATGAAGAGATACATAATGGAATAAAAGGATAAACACACACCATATCTTTGGCCTTTGTGTGACATTCAATCAAGGTACAGTACAGCAGGAATAGGAATTCCTAAGAAATGTTAAACACAACGTGATCTAAGTATGCAACTGCTTTCACAGAGGAAGAAGCTGCACAGGAAAGCATAAGACAGATTTCAACAGCACTTTGTAAAATGTGTAGATGGTAGACAAACAGTCCAATGACCCATCTCCACTTCTTCTACTGTTGTGAATTCATTCAGTTCTGAAATCCTTGATATTTTTTTAGACTGAAAGAAAAGTCTACATACAAAGAGAATTCAACATCATGTAGAGAATCTAGCGCTGGCAACGGAAAACCTAGATTATACCATGTCAAATGAAAACATGGCACCATGAAAATAATCTGTCATCCACATGTAGAGGAGCATCCCCAGGAGTATGAGAGGTACACAACATCAAAAAGATGGCTGCAATTAGGCAGTCAAAGCATGCTCCTTGTGTAACTCTCAAGACTCTTTTTTACGCTATGTATTCATATATGGGCTGTGATTTATATACTGTACATACATACATACATACATATATATGTGTGTGTGTGCTTGTGTGTGTGTATGTATACAGAGAGAGGGGGGAAGGAGGGAGAGGGAGTATGTATATGAGTGTGCATGTATATATGGTGATATATTTTTCATTGCATAGGAGGCATCAGAATTAATGTGTGCCAGTGTGTTAACAGAAAAAAGTGGCAATAAAGGTTATTTTCTCTCATCTCATCTCATATCTTATCCTGTTCTGTCCTGTACTATCCCATCCCATCTTATCTTATCTCATTTTTTTTATCTCCGCTTTTTCTCCGGTAATATCACACTACTAACGAGAGCATACAAAACATTTGCTAGACCAATACTGAACTACAGGTCATCACAGTCACTGAGACCCGCATTACGGATATCCTGGATATTAAGCCCATGTCCACATTGCAAGCAACGGATGGAAAGAGATGTAAAAATGGAGAAAAAATGCTTGCCATCCATTGGTTAAGAGCGATGCATTCCATTTCAGTACTCAGTGCATGCGTGATTCATAGTTCTAAATCACGTCCAGCATCCGTCTAATGAGATTTCATCTGAATCAAAAAGTTTTGAGCTGCACAAATTTTTGAGCGGAATAAAGTATCCACACGCGTACCGTATCTCATCCGCACACCATACTGGAGGAACAAACATTTTACATCAATTTACATTCCGCTGTAGTGTGCTCGGCATCCACGCGGCTACGCATGACACGCAACTCGCATTAACGCCGCTCGCAGCGAAAAATGGGAAAAGAGGGAGAGCGAAGAACCGGATTGCGGACATCCGCGCAGCGTTAGTAGCACGGACATAGAAAGGATGAAAGCAGATGCAAGCTCGCATAATAAAGCAATAAAACGGGAAAAAACATTCCGTATAGGGGACGTATTCGGATATTTAGGAGTCTGGAGGATGTTCAAAAAGGATCAGAAGTACACCCTAGTAAGGAGAAAACTGATATTACTATAGAAAAGGGGAGATGAAAATTTACCTGGAATCTCAACTTTATCACATCCAACAGTCCCTGGGTGCAGAACCTCTTCACCTATGTCTCTTGCTCTTCCTCATTCGCATCATCCAGTCTTCCCACGGTGGAGTCGTCCAACATATTCTTTGGGAAGCCCACCATCATAATATCAGCAATGGGCAAGCCCTCTCAAGACCTTTCACCTGTTCCTACTCACAAGGAAAGAGGCCATCCAAGAAGTGTGTGGGTCCGAGATGGATCGCGAGAGAGAGCGGAATTATGACTGTATACAAGCTGATGGTGGAGCTGAGGAAGGAGACCCTTCCCACGCTAAATCTTTCCATCCCAAAAAGCATGCAAAGGCTTAACCCTTTCTAAAAGTTTTTACATCAAGACTTTATTTAATAACAATAAATGAAGCAAGTTGTGAAAAGCAAAAGAATAATCTTTATTTAATAACAAGCTGTCAAGGAAAAACATTGAGCACAAGTGTCCCAAGCAAAGGCAAGAGTCAACAGGTGTAAGAGCACTCAGTAACTCTGAGCATGCCCATAGTCTCAGAGGGGTGAAGGGTCCATGACTGTGAGGTGGCTGCCTGCTGGAGGTGCTGGCTCTGAGGCGCCAATTGGGGTGCTGACCCCAAGAGGACAACAGGGGATAGTGTGTGGAAGGAACCTCAGAGAGCTGGCTCAGTCCTAGTGATAGTTTTGAGAGCCCCTTCCTCCAGGACAAGGGGTGTTCAGCCCCAAACTGATGACAAATGTTCGGAAAGGCCGGGCATCGCTGTGGGTGGAGGAAGGGCCAGTGTAGTGTGGGATGTCTGTCTGCGGTCGAGCGAGTTGAGGCGTTGGGTGGGCATCTGTGGCGGGGTGACATCTGTGGCGTGGGTCCTGTGTGTGGCTGCATCAGCGTGGCTGGCATCAGCGGCGTGGCTGGGCAATCGGTGGGGCATCAGTGGGTCGGTGGATCGGTGGCACTGGTAGTTCATGTACCTGTGCCTGGATGGAAGGCTGCTGTTGGCTGCTGGAGCTTCCTTGGTAGCCAGTGGCCTGGGAAGGTGAAGGGCCTGTGAAAGCCTTGGAAGGGCCGTGACATCACTCGCTGGGCAGAGGAGAGAGACCTGGACTGGTGGGGGCACGCTTAGCTGGGTTCGGAGGTTGTGATAGAAGTTCGGTGATCCTGTCCTGATTCACCTGTACGTGATTTGGACATGTTTCATGGAGGTCCTGGTTGACTAGGGAAGAAGGCTTGCAGTTGGAGGATGGTATGTCGGTGTGTAACCAGCTGAGAATGGAGATCATTGGTGCTTCTGATGGTAGTCCTATCTCCAGCAGGACAGTGTGGTCTGCCCTCTCGTCTGGCTCTCTGCCTGCTTCTGTAAGAGGTGGAGCTGGGGGTGGATGTGGCTTGGTCGTTCGGTGGAAGTGCCCTCGTCCTTGCTCCCGCCGTCAGGGGTCCTCCACGCGTCCGACACGGGGAGTGCAGCTGTGGGGGGGTCTCCGTCGTGACAGCTCCACAGATACCTGCCTGGACACGGAGCTGACTCTTGCCAGAAGAGGACTGGCTCTCAGCAGGCTGCCTGAGAGAGAGGGTTGTGAGAGAGGCTGCTCCTCGGTGGTGGAGATCTCACCCTCCAAGAACTGCACTTGGCCCTCAGGTAAAGTCTCTCAGTCCGTCAGCTTGACCATGCCTGGCCAGATTTCTTGAGGTGCAGCTTCCCGTACCAGGTGTGCATGTGCTTCCACCAGCCAAGGAGCACCTCCGAAGTATAGCCCAGGCTCTCGCCTTCTCTCCAAGCAGCCTGCTTCCTTTTGGTGTCTCAATTAGAGCCTGTGTCCCGCTTCCGCCAAAGATACTTGTTCTCCCTCAGCCATTCCAGCACCTATCCTCATGTTCCTCTTCGATGGAGTATTGCCTCCTCTCCCTTCTCATTCACGTTGCATTATTCTTCCTCTCTGGCAGGGCCATCTTGCCCTCATCAGAGGACTTCGAGGTTGTAGGGGGCTCTCACCACCCACCACCCACAAAGCAGCAGCAACACAGTAGCAGCAAAAGCAGGACCAGCAGCACCAGCAGCACTAGCTGCACCAGATCAGCAGCACTAGCTGCACCAGGAACAGCAGCAGCAGAGTAAGTGATGCAGGAACAGCAGGACCAGGATAAGCAGCAGCAGAGTAAGCACCAGCAGGACCAGGAGCACGCAGCGACCAGCAGACAGCAGGACCAGGAGCACCAGGAGCACCAGCACACAGCAGCACCAGCAGACCAACAGCACCGAGAGCACGACAGCAAAGTAAAACACAGCAGAAGCACCAGCACCAGGAGCAGTGCCAGCAGAGTAAGCACCAGCAGAAGCACCATCACCAGGAGCAGCGCCAGCAGAGGTAAAGCACCAGCAAAACACAGCACCAGGAGTAGGCGCAAGCAGAAGCTCTAGCACAGAAGAGTCAGCCCGAGCATCAAGAAGCCCCAGCAGAAGCAGAGTCAGGGCCAGAGGGTGGGAATGGTGGCCCTGTCCCTCTTGCCAGGGCTGGCAGCAGATGGCAGAGGCTTCTCTTTCTTCCTATGGTTTGGGCTGGCTGGCTGGCTGGCTGGCTGGCTGGAGCGTGTGTCTGGCAGCAAGGTCTTTCCTCTGAATGGTTGACCTGCTTGCAAGTTGCTCCCTTTATATCTCGCGGGGCTGATGCAAGCATCCTCCCCCGATGCGCAGTGAACGCTTTGCATGCACTAGGCATCCGCTAGGCATCCGCTCTGCATCTGCTTCATCTGGCTCTGCATCCGCTCTGCATCCATTTCTTTCCGCTGCACGTCTGCTTCGCTGTGCCTCCCCCCGGAAGCCCTGTGGATGTGCCATCTGCTTCCATCCACTTCCATCTGCTAGGCTTCCGTGGAGCAACCGATTTCCATCCTGGCTACGTCCTCCCCCGTCCATTCCTTTCCGTTGTTGTCCCCTCTGCTTTTGCAAATTCGGGGCACTTTTGAGAGCGGATAACAATGGAAATCTGAATACATTTCCATTATGCTGTGGTCCTTTTTACATACGTTTTGCATCCGTCGGCCAATGTGACAGGCCCTTTACTATGTATATACTTATACCTTTTATCTTATAATCATTTAACAAAATAAAATAAATAAATAAATGAAAATAAAATAAAATCAATCTTGTCTCATCTCATCTTGCATTGCATGCATGTAAAAGGGGGTGGGGCTTCAATCAATTAATTGCATCCACCCTTTTGTTGTCACTGGGCAATCTCAGAGTATATACCCTTTTGGATGGCCATTTTCACTTTCAGGTGAATTGAATCCCCTATCTCTCTTGGAATATTTCTAAAAATTATAGGATTAAATCAGATCAACACAAGATAAAAAAGCTAAATGAGGTACATATATATCTGGGCCAATTCATTAGTGCTTCTCTTTCAGCTGTGTTTAGAAAGGCCAGAGTTGGCTTCATTTACCAAAAAAAACCAAAAAGGAATGGAGGAAGGGACCACAGACGGATACTGGCAATGCAACAGGTTAGTATAATAGTGTGCTACTTCCAGGTCTCATTAAAATTTACGCAAGCAGTCAACAGAGGGATTAATCTTTACTTAGCTTTATTCTGGTTAATTCTCAGAGACTCTGAAAGGAGACCAGCTTGGCGGAACTTCTCTTCTGGTGTATTTGAACTGTCATCTTTTCTCTTCTGCAAAGAGGTGGGTAAAGAGCAACACATAATTAATTGTAAGAGTTACACTTAAGCTAATTTAATAGCAGTAGCAGTTACTTATCCAGCTTTCACAGTATAGAGACATTCTCTCTGATGAAGTGGTAGGGTAATAAATTCATTGGAGACTGAATGTAACCAGAACAATTGAAATTCAGGGAAATTCTTATCATTTGAAATGCTTAACACCCAGGTAGTCCTCGATCTATGACCACCACTAAGCCACAGATTTAATGATGCTAAGTGAAAAATAGGTTAAGTGAGTTTTGCCCAGTGGTGGGATTCAGCCAGTTCACACCACTTTGAGAGAACCAATTGTTAACTTTCTGAGCAGTATGGTGAACTGGTTGTTGGAAGAAATCATGAGGGCAGAGAACCGGTTGTTAACTTATTTGAATCCCACCACTGGTTTTGTCCCATTTGATGACTTTTCTTGTCACATTTGTTAAGAGAATCCTTGCAGGTGTCAAATTAGTAACATAGTTGTCAAAGGAAATCTGGTTTCCCCACTGACTTTGCTTGCCAGAAGGCTGCAAAAGGGGATCCCATCACCTTGGGATACTGCAACTGTCATAAATGTGAGTCAGGTGTCAAGCATCCAAACGTAAATCATGTGACCATAAGGAAACTGCAAAGGTCATGAAAAATGGTCCTAAGTCACTTTTTTTCAGTGCCATCATAACTTCAAATGGTCACTAAGCGAACTGTTGTAAGTTGAGGACTACCTGTATTTAGTAGATATGCTGGTTTGTGGAAGGCTGACAGTAGTCTGTGCACCAAAGTGCTTTTGGAAAAGCTTTCCCAATGCTGCATTAGTGGGCAGAGCTCCTTGCAGAAGAGTGTGCAAGTCAATGGGATGATCCTACAGGGCCTTGCCTCAAATGCGGCAGCAGTGGCATTTTTTCTCACTCCTGAATTGTGCCCTGCCACTCACCTCCAGCACCCCCCTGCTGCCTCTTAGCACCCCCCTGCCGGCCCCTGTGCCTCTCAGTGCCCCCCTAAGTCATCCCACTGCCCCCCAGGGGGCGGTATCACCCACTTTGGGAACCACTGTACTAAATGAAAGAAAATGCAACCGGTTATGAGTTTCTGAAACTAATTGAAAGACAAAGCATATAATGGATTTCAGTGAAAGTTGTCTGATTTTTGTGGAGTGAACTTGATAAATATATGCAGGGATCTGAAGGTATCACTTTAATTATACACAGATGTAGGTCAGAAAGTTAAAAAAAATGGTATTATTTATCTATTGTCGTGCATATTGTCAGGACGGCAGCAGTACTGGTTAGTACTCTGCAGTCTGCAAGTTTTTTCAACATTAGAAAAACACTTTTTTTTCTCACCCACCAAGAATGAATATTCAGAATTAATTAAAGCCTATGGCCAGAATCCAAATAACACCCCAGTGGGCTACAGATGAGATTTTCTTCAACAGAATCTTCCTGTGCTATATAACAAAGTGCTTTAGAAATGCAGAGTGTTTTCGATTCCGTTTTAGAACATGCCGGCTGGTGGAGATGCCAATGTGGCAGGGATGGTGTGTACTATCCATAGCCTTTTCCTTTTCAGAATATTGTATTTCCATTTATTGTAATGCTTAAATGTTTGTTTATGGTCTGTTTTTGGGCACTTCAATTGGCACCCAGGAATATGTGTTTTTGCATATTTAAGAATCAGTGACTCTATATTTCCTGTTTCCTGAAATGTTATGATGAGCAGTTTTGACATTTGAAACATGTTTTATTAATGCACTTCCCATAATCTTTATCCCCTGAGATAGAATTCTCTTTTCCTCTTTCTTGAAAATAGTATGTCAGACTGATAAGTTCAACACAGCTTGGCCTGTGCATCCACACACTGCCCACCACAAAGTTTTGAGGCAAAACCCACGACAAATTCCAAAAGAATGTATGGTATAAAAAAAAAGTAAAGAAAAATAATTAATTAGATCAGAGCTGGGAGATGTCAAATTCATTGAAGCATTTTCTGCTTCCTGCAAAGGAAAGTGCAAAAACAAAAACCATGCTGACACTTTTTTTTTAAAAATGGAAAAATATTTTTGTTGTTTCCCTAAAGAAAGGAGAATTTTCTGGGCATCTTAATAACCCAGTTTGCAGCCAAGTCTGCCCTTGTCTTTTATCCCATAGTGGTTTTATGCCAAAAGTAACAAAAAGTATACATAACTGGCGTTTTCAGAAGAGAATCAGGGAAGAATTAAAAAAAAATATTCCTTACTCCTTTCAAAAAGATATCTTAGTTCTACAGCCCCTAAATGAAGTCCCCAATACCATAAGATTTAACTATTCTTCCCTTCTGCAGGCAGAAAAAAAGAGCTGAAAGTAGGAATGTAGCCTTAGAAATCTCCATTTAGGGCCTTGAAATTTCTACTTTAAAAAAAAAAAAAATCTCTCAGCTGTCAACGTTTTACAGCAATAGATACAGAAATTGGGACTGATTTTCATCACTAAGTGATGTAGTCAGAAAGCATAGACATCATTTGACCACTTCACCTGTGACAATCCCAGCGAGTCCCCATTGCCATCATTAAGTGACAACCTTTTCACAATTTGCAGTTGGCTTCCAACCCCAGTGAGGAAGCCAGAAGGAAGTTGCAAGACCCAGGAGGGAGAATGCACAAGTGGACAGTGAGGCATGGAGTTAACACAGCAGCCTGGGAAGACATTTACATTAGATTCCCCCCCCCCCCTNTTACATTAGATTCCCCCCCCCCCATCATAAAGATATATAATGGAAAGCAATTGTGCTGCAAAGCCATGTTCCAAAGTTCAATCAACCATTATTTCCTGGAATGCCTCCTAGCCCCATGTAGCTTTCAAAGAAAATGGTTTAGAAAGCAAAACCAAGAAAAGGGTTGGACCCAAACACTTTATTTGGAAATGTGCCCCTCCTGCCCAGGGAATTGGAGTGTCACAGATTGTTCTGGGATGCTAAACAGCTTTATGACTTTGCTTTATAGTAGACAGGTATTTTGGGACTATGTGTGTCCACCATGCTATGAAATCAGTAACTCTGCCTATTGTGGCAGCTATTTTATATCCACAAAACTCTCTTAAAGTTGTATGTGTGTTTGACACAGGTACTTTAACTCAACTCTACTGAATAATATCAGTTGTAGGAATGAACACCAACAGTTTTCTATGCAGTCTTATCAAAGACTTGGTATTTTTTTAAAAACTTAAAAATATTCAAATCATGTCTCATAATCCCACCCTTCTTCAAATTGGTCTGCCTCAGTTTGGTGCCATATTTTTTGTTGTTATCTGTTTTTGTTGTTGTTATTTTTCTTGAAGAAAAGAGAAAAGAAAAAGAATGTAAAAAGAGAGAGAGAAAATGAGGAGAGAGGGGAACAGAGAGAGAGAGAGAGAGAGAAGCAAATATATAGAAAGAAAAACACAGCAGAGTTCATTATAGTTGCTCAGCTTTAACAAAGTTAAATAAATAAAAGATTTAATGAAACAATTTGTATTACATATCTAGATTGAAGAAATAATTCAGCCTGAACTTGTAAAAAATTGGAAGCGGCCATGTTTTTCTCAGATAGAGGACTTGTCTCAATATACTCTTCCCCTTGTTGATCTAGGAACCCTGATGATGCTCTTTGTCCCTTGGTCCCCAGGAGTCTAGTGATTTCCTTCCTAATCACAGCTTCCCTTGCCATGGACAACTGAGAAAAAGGATTCTTGTCCATCCACCCCTGATTTCTTCCATCAGCAGCTGGTGGTTCTTCTGACCCAATGCTTGGCAGGTGGCTGAAAGAACCCTTAGACAGGTACTGCTCCCACCAACTGCTTAACAATCCCAGTTTCCAGATTTGTCCAGCAAGTGGCAGTAATCAAACAAATGCACAAACAGAATGCTTATTAAACCCAATCGACTGCCATATATCACTGTTGATTTGGAGAGAGTTTTATAAAATGCACAATTTGCAGGAGTTTTGTTCTGTAACCTATTTTGTTCTTCCACCCAGTTACCTGGATTGTTTTCTTTTTAGGTTTTGCCAACCCAAGTTTATTTATTTGATTTATTTATTCAATTTATTTGCCACCCATCTCCCCATGAGGCAACCCCGTTTAGGCTTTTGGAGCAGCATGTAAAGGCCCGGTGCCACTGGCCGACGGACGCAAAACGTATGCATAAAGGACAGAGCAGATGAGCAAAATTTTGGGGGTGGCTCCATCCATTGTCATCCGCTCCAAAAAAAAGTGGCAAAAATTTGCCTATTAAACAGAATGGAAAAAGAACGGAAAAAGAATGGACGTGGGTAGTATGTAGCGGGGATGTTAAATGGATGTTCATAGGAAGCCTAGCGGATGGAAAGCGGGGACACCTCCGAAGGGGCTCCGGGAGAAATTCAAAGCAGACGCTAGCGGAAGGGGTAGATGCGATAGCCGGATGAAGCGGATGCATCACGGACGCCTTTTGGAAACAAAGGGGATGCGCCGCAGATGTATATTGATGCAAACATTCACTGCACATGCGGAGAGTATGAATTGCGTCAGTTCCGTGGATATAAAAGGATGCAGCATGCACGCAGTCAGACATACAGGGGAAAGACGTGCTGCCACATACATCTCTGAGAACACCATGGTTCGTCAGTCAGGAAGAAGAGGAAGCCCGTGCCTACTTGTTCAAGCCCTGGCAAGGTGAAGAAGGCCAGAACCAGCACTCCCACCCCCTGGCACTGGACTCTGAAGCTGCTGCTGCTGCTGCTGCTATGGATGGACCCAGCCTCCAGGCTTCAAAGCCCTGCTGCTGAAGGCCCCTGCTGCTCCAGCCCCTGAAGGACTGCTGCTCAAGCCCCTTGAAGGCCCTGCTGCTCAAGCCCCTGAAGGCCTGCCTGCTCAAGCCCCTGAGGGGCCTGCTGTCAAGGCCCTGAAGGCCCTGCATGCTCAAGCCCCTGCCAGAGGGAGGAAGAGCGCAAGGGAAGGAGAAGGGAGAGAGGAAACAGGACACCGTTTTCTAAGAGCATTGAGGATAAGGTGCCGGAATGGCTGAGGGAGAACAAGTACCTCTGGAAAAAGGGCCACAACTCTATCGTGACACCAAGAAGAAGAGGCAGCTTGGAGAGACAAGGCAGAGGCCTGGGGTACACTGCAGAATTAACTCCTAGGATGGTGGAAGCACATGCACCACCTTGTATGCAAGCCACACCTCAAGAAATATCCGGGCAGCGCCACTGTCAAGCTCATGACCGGGAGATGTACGTCATGGCCAAGTGCAGTTTCCTGGAGGGTGAGATCCGCCACCAAGGACAGCCCCTCTGAGACCCCTCTCCCTCAGACGCCCACAGACAGCCAGTCCTCTTCCGCGCCAGAAGCCAGCTACCCTGTCAGCAGGTGTCTTCAGAGGGCCCCATGCAGAGACCCCCCCGACAGCTGCATCCCCATGCCAGCGACTTGGAGGATCCCATGGAGGATGACGCCCTGCTAGTCACAATGGAGCGAAGAAGAAGCAGCCACCAGAGGCCAACCACCCCCAACCCAACTCCAGAGAGGATGCAGGCAGATAGGCAGATGGAAGGGCCAGGACCAGAGTTTGCTGTTTGGAGATCAGGGACACAATGAAGACCAGCACAGAACTTTCTTCTCAGCTGGTCCATTTGGACAGAGCATCCTCGGGTGGAACACCTTCATCAACCTACTTGAGCCAGCCCTGAGAGGAACCTGCCCCCAGACCAGTTACCAGGTGATGAAGCAGAAGATAACAGGACTTCTGCACAACCCTCAAGGCCCAGCTGAAGCTGCTCCTACCCAGACCAGGTCTGCTCCTCCACCCCAGCTGAATGTCACAGTCCTTCCACGGCTTCAACAGCCCCCTCACCTGCCAAGGCTCGACTACTACATTCCCACAGCAGAAGCAGAACTTCCCAATCCAGACCCAATTTCATTGGATGTCACAGACGCCACTCTCACCAGCTGCAGACGCAGACGCCCCACTATACTCCTCTTTCTCTCACCCCACAGCCAAGCCCGTCATGGGACAATCTGTCATCAGTATTGGGGCCTGACATCTCAAGTCCTTGATGAAGGGCCTCTCAACCTCACGGGATCTGAGTCAGCTCTTGGATAGCTTCTGAAACACCATCCCCTGTTGTACCCTCGGGGCAAGCACCCCAATGTTGCCTAGACCAGCACTCAAGCCACAGCCACCTCCACAGTCCCTGCCCACTTAACAACTGAGACCATGGACTAGATTCAGAGTGACTGAGAATAGTGTCAGAGACTGAGTTGTTTACTTGTCAAGTTTATCTTTGCTTTAAGACATTTTCCTTGGTTCATTATTGCTTATTAATAAGTTATAAAGTTTATCAAAGAAAGTTAATAAAGGTTATCTTTGCTGAAGACACTCCAGTTCACTTGGTTCATTTTTTTTACTTTATAATGTTGCTGAAAACTTTGAAAAAAATGTTTAGCCTATTGCATGCTTGTGGGATAGATAAGGTAGTTGTGGATAGATAAACCTCCAGTGCAAGCATTTGTGGGACTGTATGGCGTCCACCATCCCAGCTACCACACATTATGGACGTTTATTATCAATAACAATTATTCATTGATCAACACATTTCAAAATAAACAAAACTCTTTATTAATCCTATTTCATTTGTAGGACACTCAACATACATGGCACAATCTCATCAGTTTGTTATGCAACAGCCTCAAGGAAAGCATCCATTAATACGTCTATCATCTGTTCTTCCACTCCACTGCTCCAGCTGGGGAGTTGCACCAGTGTCTCAGGAGGTTGCGTCGCTTCTTCCCTTCACGTGAAGCTCTGTTGGGGCCTTGTACATCCCACAGTTGTCTATCAGGTTATGTCCTTGCCTCCATTCACCAGGCTCCATGTCCCCATTCCCTTGTTGAGAGAGGTCGACAAGTCTTTCTGCAACACTGGGTAGTGGATGGCATGAGCATTGTGCAGGATGCAGCAAGCTTTCCACGATGCTCCTCCACAGTATGGTAGCTCATGCTCAGGTGGTGAGAAGTATCTGGAAACCTGTTGCCAGGATGCCAAAGCATTTCCACCACCCGTCTTGCCCTGGGCAGCGCGTAGTTGAGATCCTCTCTTCCAGGTTGAGATATCTTGAAACTATACAGCTTCATGAGGTAGTTCTGAGGGAGAACGCGCCATCCCCAACGATTGAAGTAGGGCACATCTTGTGTGTCATGGGTAGGTGGACTGGATCTGGAAAAACCATGATGAGGTTGTGTTCAAGCCCATCCTTGAGTCACTTGCATTGTATACCTGGCATCTGAAGCTGACCCTTGCCCTGAAGCATCGATGTAGTATGAACTTGTAGTCAGCATCAACCATGGCAAGAGAGGATGATATTGAAAGAAGCCCTTATAGTTGTAATAAGTGGACCCTGAGTTGGCTGGAGCTTTTGCAGGCACGTGCTTCCCACTCTATGGCTCCAATGGTGTGGGGAACATTCCACCTCTGATACCACTCTCTGCAAGTTTTCTTCCAGCTTGTTCAGTGGTTGAGGGGAGCTCCTCCCACGTATTCTTCAATGATGGCCTGTAACCACTTCTCTGACCCACTTGCTGATGCTGTTGTTGTGGCACCCTCCATGCATACTGGCTGTTTTCTGTATGTGGTTCCAGAGGCCAGGTGGCGCAGAGTCTCAGTGCCACCTTCCAGTCGGGGTCACGAGTTGGACGGAAGTTGGTGTAGGCTTGGTCAACCTGTAGGGTCTCAGAGAAGCTCTACAAGTTCATCAAAACATGGCTCGGTGGCTCACATGAAGAGTGAAGAATGCACGAGGGTCTTTCATTCCTCAAGCTCCACCATCCAACTGGTCATACAGTCCAAACTCCTTCTTCTGCATGATCCATCCTCCGGACCACACAGCTCTTGCGATGTTCTTCTTCTTCTGTATAAAAGGTGAAACAGTCTGAACAGGTTTGGGTTCTGGTGATGAATGATCGCAGCTGCCATACGGATTGTGTCATGATCCATGGTGGAGAACACATTGATGTGTGGAAGACCAAGACCAAGGGTGAAGAGGTCTGTACACCACGGCTGCTGGATCATACTAGATCCAGGTGATTTTCTCCCCTTTTATAGAAATATCGGTTATTTTGTCGCTAGGTGTCCTTCTACATCTCTGGAAATACTCCAGGAATCCTATATATATGAGATACTTCCACGATACAAAATTTTGTTCATTTGAATATTTTATATACGAGATGCTACACTTCATCCTTTCTATTTCCGTGCTCTACGCTGTGTAGACGTTCCATGTACTTTTGTTTTCCTCCCTCTTTCCGTTTTTCAGCTGCAACGGATGTTTATTGAGGGGAATGGCAGAGGATGCAGAGAGGATACAGTGGACGTTTAACGGATGATAACGGACATAGAACATTTGTTGCCCGTATATGTCACGGATATACATCGTACGCGGTGGAAAGTTCATTCGTTCACAAAGTTTTGTGCAGCTCAAAACTTCTTGCGCGGATGAAATCGTAGTGGACAGATGCTCGAGGGATAGAGCATATGAAACACGTATGCAGTGAATACAGAATGGATGCATAGCGTTTTCCAACAGATGGCAAGCTTTTTTTAATGTTTTACATCCTCTTTGCAACCGTACATGCAGTGGGACCAGGCCTTTAAATTAGTAGATCATGAGGATATTCTGACCATGGTTAATGCTGTTTTAAATTTATTAGCTTTAAGCATAGTCAGAATATTCTCCTGACCTATTTAGAACCTCTGTGTAGATATTCACTTTGCAGTGAGCCAGGTTGGTGTAGTGATCAAAATGATAGCCTAGAAACCAGAAGACTGTGAGTTCTAGTCCTGCCTTTTAGCCATGGAAGCCACCTCGTGTCAGGATTCCGGCAGCTACCCCAATTAAAACATGAATCTCGAGCCAAACTTCCAAAACTTCAAAAGGATTTATTGAGAGTTAACATGTCCGGCACGGCCTAGGTGTAGCCAATTCTGAGACACATAATTCATTGTCACCCTTGACCCTGGTTTTCCCCCACTCCCTGGGTGTATCCTAATTCATATTCTCAATGAGACACATCCATAGCCAAGAGTCATCAATCATGTTCTCCAGTTACAAACACATAGATTTAAAACTTTTTTTGCGGCAGAAACTTCAGTCACCTAGTTACTATCTTTGAAAACTATTTATGGAATGCACTTTCAATTTCCAAGCTGCCACACTGGTCCCCCCTTCCTTTCTGTTGACAAATCTAAAAAGACACAGAGATATTTTATGAGTTGACACCTGGATGATCTTGGGTCAGTCATTCCCCTCAGCCGAACCCACTTCACAGGGTTGCCTTTATGGGGAAAATAGAAGGAGGAAAGAGTACTAGGTATGTTTGAATTATTTGTAAAGTAATAAAGATGGAATTAAAAACCTAACCAATCAAGAAAAAAAATCACCCCATTTCTTCTACATTTCTATCTGTTCTATCTCAGTTCAGAATTCGAAAATCCTTATTTTGGAAATCATCATCATCATGTCAGCAGAAACATCATTTTGCAGCTGCAGAAAAGTCCCTACTCCATTATATTATATACCTGGTGACGTTTTGAAAAGAGTTTCTGGTTTTTTTCTCTTTTGGTCAAAGGAGAACATGATTTCATATTCAAAACAAAAACAACAGGCAAAAGCGAGACAGAGTTTTTGTCAGTGTTGCACTGGAAAAGCACTGATTTTAACAAGCAGGGTGATGACTTTGTTGCATAGGTCAAGCAAAAAACCTCTTGGAATCAGAAAGAGGGATTTTCCTTCTTAATGACCCTTAACTGAAATAAGCATAGAATGGAAATCTGTAATTGCTGGATTGCCCAGCTGTAGCTGGAGGGCTCTCTTAGGGGCTGTATTAAATGAATGTGGGAAGGGAAGTTGGTGGCTTGAGAGGAGTTGCATGTCGGGATAGAATAAAGGAAGAGGAAGGAGATAAAGGACAGAAGTTAAAGTGCAGAAGTTGAAGGCTACTAAAGCCCTAGTAAGGCCATACCTGGAATACTGCGTTCAGTTTTGGTCACCATATTATAAAAAAGATTTAGAATTAGGTATATCTAATCTAGTAAAAAAGGGGGTCAGGAGAGACATGATAGCAATATTCCAATATTTGAAGGGCTAGCACAAAGAAGTAGGGGTGAACCTATTTTCCAAAGGAGCTGAAGGCAAGAGAAGAAACAATGGATGAAACAAATCAAGGAGAGCTACAACTTAGAATTAAAGAGAAAATTTCCTGGCAGTGAGAACAATCGACCAGTCAAACAGCTTGCCTTCAGAAGTTGTGGGTGCTCCATCTTTAAGAAGAGACTGGACAGCTCCAGTCATCTAGTCCAACCCCCCACCCAAGCAGACCCTACATCATTTTTGACAGATGGCAGTTCAGTCTCTTCTTGAAAGCTTCCAGTGATAAAGCTCCCACAACTTCTGAAGGGAAGATGTTCCATTGGTTTGAAATGGTACAGGAGTTCCTACTTAAGGGGGTTAGACTACTAGAAGATGTCCCAGGTCCCTTCCAACTCTGATATTCTATGTTTTAAAGGTATGAGATAATCAACATAATAACAGCTAATGCAAGGGAACACAGAGCCAACCATATATGTTTACAATAATGGAATAAGTAGCAATCATGCAGGAAAAGAAAATTGAACCATTTTTGGAAACATACCTGCAGCATTTGAAATTCAATTAACTCCTGTGCTTCCCAAATCATCTTGAATATCTTTTGCATTCACACTCTATTGTCTCTTTCATTGATTAAGTTTTAAATCTATGTGTTTGCCTTTATATATTAAAAGTAGGCTTCTAGTAATCAAATCAATATGTTTTGAATCTAATTTCAAGTTATTAAAATCTCTTTCTGGTGCAGGAACTAATAATATGTGACTCAATGCAGCCAAAACTGAACAGATTTCTGTTCCTTTGATTTCAGAGGGAAAGATAAGAATAGATTATAGTTTATGTCCCTTTAATGATATTGTATTAAGTCTATAATGTTGCTTATGTCTGAATTGCATTTGATGTATCTTTCTTTTTCTCTGTCTCTGCTTGATGCTGGAAGGTGACATGGGTTGATTAGCTTTGTGTTATCAGCGTCAAACAGTGACATGCGACGCTGTTGAACTAATACTGCTAAATATAGATCGGGGCACAACTTTAGAAATGAGTTCTTCTCTGGCATTTTTTTTTAAAAGGCAGACTATATTAAAAGATAATGCTGATCTGTCCAATTTATATAGCCGCCCAATCAACTTGAGATTCAGGTCAGCCTACAAGATTAAAAACAGCAAATATTAATCAAAATATATTAAAATGAAACAAAACCCAGCACAACAGAAGCAACCTCAGACAGCCCAGAACAACACAAAACAATTAAGATGGGCATAAAACTTCCCAACTCAATGCTTGGGTGGGGAGGAAAGAATAGATCTTCAGGACCCTCAAAAAGCAAGGAGGCCAGGGCCATCCACATCTCTGGGAGAATCCTGTTCCATAGGGCAGGCGTGATAGCACTTCCTAGGTCCTGCTAGATGATTCCACTTTAGAATGGAATGGAATGGAATGGAATGGAATGGAATGGAATAGAATAGAATAGAATAGAATAGAATAGAATAGAATAGAATAGAANGAATAGAATAGAATAGAATAGAATAGAATAGAATAGAATAGAATAGAATAGAGCTGGAAGGGATCTTAGAGGTCTTCTAATCCAGCCCCCTGCTCAAGCAGGAGAATCTATATTATTTCAGATAAGTGACTGGTCTCTTCTTTAAAACCTCTAGGGTTGGAGTACCCATGATTTCTGAAGACAATTTGTTCCACTGGTTAATTGTCCTCACTGTTAGGAATTTTCTCCTTCATTCCAGGTTGCTTCTCTCTTTGATTAATTTCCAACCATTGTTTCTGTTCGGCCCTCTGGTGCTTTGGAGAATAATTTGACCTTCCCTCTTCTTTGTGGCAGCCCCTCAAATTTTGGAATGTTGCAATCATGTCACCCATAATTCTTCTTTTCTTTAGACTAGTCAAACCCAGATCCTGCAGCCATTCTTCATATGTTTCAGTCTCTAGATATTTGATCATCTTAGTTGCTGTTCTCTGAACTTTTTCCAAAGCCTCAACATCTTTTATTGCAAAATTGGTTGCAGTATTCCAGGTGTGGTCTTACAAGGATTTTTATGAAGTGGTACTAATAAACACTCACTTAAGTGACAGGACCTGGAAGTGCCTGTCAGTTCTTATTGGATGGCAGATATAATTAAAGACTACTGGTCACAAATAACCAGGTCCTGAGTCAGGAAGTGTTTACAGATAACAACCAGCACAAATTGTTCCGTTTGGAAATAAGTTGCGCGAGACCAGGTTCCAACAACAACTCTTTTATTTAACTCAGTAAAGCAATGGCAATGGAACAAGAGCCCAAGCCGCGGCAGCCCTTTTTATAGCGGCTCGCTCGCGGCTTGTGGCCAATGATGCCACTTTAAGTGTTCCCGCCGTCAGGTGGGCCAATTGGATTGGTTCTCTAATGGCCAATCTGAGAACGGCCTTTTTGGCCAATCAGAATAGGGAACTTGGAGCTGACCAAGTTCCATACACAACACCCCTCCCCCCTTGGTTCAGTCCAACGTGCGTCACGTAGTCACGCAGGTAGGTGGGGAGCTTTTTGAGTCCTGGTTTGATCCTGCGCAGCTCAGTCTTCGGGCGTGGTCTCAAGCAGTTCGGACCGGGAAAATGCGGCTGTCTCTCACTGTGCCTTCTCCATGGGAACTTCCTGAAGGGTGAGTCAGCCTTGCCGCTCTCGCCTGAGTCTCTTGGCGCGGTTGAAGATGGCTCCGGCCACTCCTTCCTGTTTCCGGTTGATCGAGCTGCCTGTCTTTCTCCGAGTTCCAGAAGGGACGCTCGACTTCGATTCTCCTGCTCCCATGCTCCTCTTTTTGGGGTTCAATACCTAAGACGCGTGAGTGCTCTTTTTTGATTTGTTGAACAGAGTCTTTGTGTAGTGTTTGTTGTCTTGTTATGGGAGGTTTCGTGCTCTCCCTTTTTTGATTAAGTTTTGTATCCGCCTGCCCCCGCTCGGTTGTTTGTCAGGTGGTATGTCTGTAATCGTCCTCTTTGCGCTGGTGTGTTTTTTAACGTCGATGTGTTCATTATGAACAAACGCTTGTGTCGATGATGCCACTTCTCATGGCCCTTCGATTGTCAGGATAGAGTAGCCAGTAAGACGATGGGCTGTGATCTGCATGATTGGGGTCTGGACCTTTCGGTCCTGTTATATTAGCATTGTATCAGGACGCGCTATTGATCAGAGCGACAGTCATTACACAGCGGTGGGTCCGGTAATAGTTTTGCTAACAGGTTATTTCAGAGGGGTAGTCATTGATGGCTGGAGGGTCCCGAGTTATCCGATGTAGTGATCATGTCGTCGTGAGTAGGATTTCCTATCGTCCTGAGGAGAATTCTGGCTGGTGGTTTTGTTGGTATGTGGCTTGCTAGGGTAATATCCGAGGGTTAATATCCGTTGAGCTTTTCTTGCATGTACCCCTTGTCATCTATCCGGCCCTGCTTAAGTTAACTGACCAATGCATTTCAGTCCTGCTGTTGCAGCTGGATGGGCTGGCGCAGTTAAAGCATGTTGGATGCCCTGGCAGCCTAAGTATGGCTTGAATGCCAACCGGTTGGTAAACTAGGGCCCCATTGTCACGACACCAAATAGACATGCAGGCAGGTCCATGCGTGGCGAAAAAAGTTTTGTCTAGCTTTGTTTCAATCACTGCCTTCGGTGGTTGTGAAAAGGCCATGAGGATGACTTCTAACCAGTTCGAGTAGGCACTCCACATTAAAAAGGGTTTTTGCCTTCTGTCGCGCCCAGCAAGTCAATATGTAGTCTGACGCATGGCCCCGGGGAGTTTCCCATCTCCTAACTGGTGCCTGTGGGGGGGGGGGTAGGCCTCAAATTTTTGACAGTCCATGGGCATCGTGGGCCATCCAAGTTCAATGTCCTTGTCTGGCCCAGGCCACCAGACATAACCACCTGGCCAGGGTTTTCCATTTAACTAATGGCCCCAGGTGCCCTCATGGCAACATGGCAAAAAACATCTTCCTGGAGTTTGTTTTGGGTATTACGCACCGTGTCACCCCCACAAAATACAGCCCTTCTCCGATAGACTAGTTCAGTCTGTGGAGTGGCGAAATGGCTTAAAAGTCTGCAAGTTTTGTTCTCTACCGGTCCAGCCTTTACCTACCGCACTGCAGGATGCGAGCTGTCAAAGGGCTCTTTCGCGTGGCTTCTCCGCGACGTCCGCTGCAGTTAGTGGTAGGTTCGGCCAGGCCTCAAAGTTGGAGTGTGCAGACGGTGGGAGCTGGGTCATCTTCTTGATGGGCAGCGGTGAAACGGGCTCAGAGCAATCGGCATGGGTGATGGGTCTTATTCTGGGCGGTGGATCAGTGTGTAGAGTGTAAGGCAGCGATGGGAATTCAGACCAACGCTCGGTCATTCTATGGTGACAGCAATGTTCGGAGTTGGCTTGTTTCTGCTGGATCCCTAACAGGGTTGTGTGATCAGTGATAGATCGAAAAAAGTTCTGCTGTAAAGGTACTCATGGAATCTTTTGACTCCCAGCGATGAGATTGCGAGGCTTCTCGGTCAAGTTGGCTGTAATTGCATTCTGATTTTGGAAAGCGTTTTTGAATAGAAGGCGACCGGTGCCTCTCTGCCGGTCTTGGTAGCTTGTGGCTCCAGGAATGGCGCCTATTCCAAAAGGCGATGCATGCACAGGTGACTGTCAATAGGCAGTGTTATTGGCTGTAACTGGATTAAAATGGTTTAGAGCGTTAATAGGTCTTTGGGGATAGCTTGGAAATGTGCTTGTTCCCGTGGCCTCCATTTCATGATAGTTTTTTTTTGTGGTCTAACAACGCGGATTAAGCATTCTGGCTATGGTTGCCCTTATGGGGCAGAAACACATTGTTTAGAAATTTATGAGACATAGGAGAATGGCTTTGAAGGTCAGTTTTGTTCGCTAGAGTCTAGGTGCGTCTTTGATTGCCTTTATCTTTTTTTCGGTGGGGTGTATCCTTGTTCATCTATTAGGTACCCAGAAACTCCGAACGCTGGTTGGTGGCTAATTAATGTTTCTCTCAACTTTAACCTAAGGTCTGCGTCTCTAAATCCTTCTTAAGAACTTCTCTTAATCTGCTCTCTAGGTTCGTTAGCGTTTTTGCTGACACCGCAGAACATCATTCAAATAAGGGACGACTCCCTTGATTCCATTTAACAGGTGCTTCCATGGAGGCTTTCTGGAACCACCTGGGGCAACACTAACGGCTGAGACTGGAGACGGGTTACAACTTGAATGGCCACCCTCTATGTGTCACAATAAGTCTGTGGCCTCTGCGGTAAGTGGGGTCAACGGGTATGTTGGTATGCTTGTTGTGAGATCAAGCTTAAACAAAAAATTTTTCCTCCCCTCGAGGAGTGCAATAAGTGTTTAACTACGGCGGTACTCGGCGTATTGCGCTTTGTTTGAGGCGCATGGTTAAGGTTGCCTTATAGTCTCCGCAGAATGTTGCGCACTGACCCATCCTGGTTTTTACAAGAGTCATGATGGGGTGTTTCCCACCTGGCATGGGTCGACTTGCTCTAAACACCCCCTTGTGCTATTAATTTTTGTTTAATTGTTTGACAATTTTGGTTTTAAGGCAAAAGGGATGCCGTCTGGCCTTAAGCTGGGATGGGGAGGCTTATTTTCGGTCTAGGCTAAAATGAAATTGGGGCGCCTTGTACTTCCCCTAGGGTCCGCGTCAAAAACAATCTTGGAATCCTTGGTACAGGCTCTCCTCCTAGTTGGCTGCTACAATGCGGTTTATCCGGTCGATCCACATTCCCAGGGGCCACGCGAACGCATTTGATCCCTAGCAGGCTAGGGGCAATCAATTGTCGAATGAATGGTCAGAGGCAAGATTTTCGTGCATGATTTCTTAAATTCGATGAGGAAATGTCCAAGGCCACTAACCGGGATTCGATTTCCTGGTAGTCCCTTTCCAAAGTCAGTCTTTTGTTTTGTAGTTCTTTTTGTTTTGACTGTCCGGTATACAGGCAACCGGATGGTGGTTTCTAGGATACCATAGATAAAAAGGACTCAAGAGTTGACTTCCATCTCACAGGGCTTCCCTTCAATGTTCACATCTATCCAGACCTTTTTTTCATTGCTGCCCTGGCATTTCCGATGGTTACCATCTGGTACGTTTTCCTCTCTGTCACTGGATTCTTTGCTTCGGTTCCATCTGCCTTCCGGCTTGGTCTCTCTTCATGTCTGGGGAGGGTGCTGCCTGTGTCTTTTTAGGAACTAAAGCTCTTTTTGTTTCAGCAGACCCTTTCGATGTGCCCCATTTGTAACAAGCCCTACAGAAATTGCGTCTGGGGGAAACCTTCATTATCCAGAATCGTGGGTGGTTGCCTCCGCATCCAGCACACTGAAACTCCCACCTGTTTCTTCTCTTTTCCCGCCATTTCTTGTCTGATTGAAAATCTATGGACATCTTCATTTTCGTCATCAGTGTCACTCTGGGATTCAAGATGTTTGGTAGTGGGCGGTCGCTGTGGGCTGTTTTCTTGCTTCCCTCTGCCTTCTTCTCTCTGGCTTGGTTTGGGCGGATTCTGGAATGCGAATTCATTTGGCACATAGTGGCTGTGGATTTCTTTGCTGCTTCGACGGTGGTGGCTTCCTGCAATAGCTTCGGCCACAGTTATGTTTTGGGTCTATTCAACAGCTTACTCTGAAGTGTTAGCATCCTTGCAAACCAAGGACCACACGGTCCCTCATGGCCTCGTCCATGTTCTGGAACTCGCAAGGCTCCTCCGATGTGTCTCAGGGCTACGACAAAATCTCCGATGGTTCATCCTCTTTTTTGGTCTCTCTTGTAGAACTCGCGTCTTTTTATCAAGTTGGAGACCACAGGTGCTAATGTGCTTAGAGCATTCGTGTTCAGCTTGGGCCAAAGGTACATCTGTTCGAAGCGTCTCTTGGTTTGGCTAGCACCTTTGCATTTTAAAAGACGGCTGGTTCTGCAGTGTGTAAGGAAGTACAGCCCTCTTCCTTTGGTCAGATATTTCCGCAGTTTCGTTGCTTTACTAAAAAACATAAGAAAGCGCGATCCTATACATCGACTCTCAATCCTCCTCATCAGGAATTGGAGGTGTGGCGGTACATTGTTACATGGCCATCTCTCTTGCTTGGTTCAGATCCCGCGTGCTTTCGGTGCCTCACTCTTCTATGATGATCCCACCTTCGTTTGCCAGTGTTCCATTCGGAAATAAGTTGCGCGAGACCCGGGTTCCAACAACAAACTCTTTTATTTAACTCAGTAAAGCAATGTATAATGGAAACAAGAGCCCAAAGCCGTGGCAGCCCTTTTTATAACAGCTTGCTCATGGCTTTGTGGGCCAATGACAACCACTTTAAGTGTTTCGCCGGCCATCCAGCGGGCCCCAATCGAGATTGGTTCTCTAATGGCCAATCTGAGAACGGCCTTTTTTCAGCCAATCACGAATAAATGGGAGGGATGGCGCAGGCAACTGACCTCACGTGGTCCATCCTGGAAACGTTCGAGGTTCGAACGGCTAACGAGTTGCTTTACCTTTCGTAGATCAGACCCAGACCACAAGCAAGAAGAAGAAGAAGAAGAAGAATAGGAAACTTGGGAGGCCTACCAAGTTCCATACACAACACAAACTATACTTGGAATCCCACAAGAAACAATACAACTTACAAAGCAGTGATGTTATTGACGTGGTTCTACAATTACCAAATGCTGCTATACATCACATTAATCCAGATGAGGCTTGAGCAATCATAAATTGGGACTTCTGATCCAGAAATTCACACATAAAATGTATATATATAATGACTCACTGAGCCATAGCTGTCACCTGTTTTTCAAGCAGGAACCACAAATCTAGGAGCATTCTCAAATTGGGCCCCAGGTCCATCTGAGTTGATGTAATGTCATCCACAACTAAAATTGGGAACTCTTCAGAAGGTCACAAAATCCAAAACCATTCACTCTTGCTCGAATTGAAACTGAAACATCCGGATCCTTACAATTTTAAAACATTGAGATGGTATCACCTGGCTAGCCAAAGGTTGTGATATATAACTGTGTATCATCAGTATGCTGATGACACGTAACACACAAAAAAAGGCTAAAGAGCAAACCTGTCCCTTCTTTTCATCATTGACTGGAATCAATCTTAGAGGAAGAAGAATCATCAAAACACCATCCCTCCCATTCCCAACCCACTGAACTGATCTAGAAGGATACTATGATTCATGGTGTTGAACCCGAATAAGAAATCAATCTTAGAGGAGGGCCAAGATGGTTTTAGCACACTTGTCTAATCTTGACAGAGATCTATGATCAGTCATTGTGGTATTCTGTCATGCCTAAAACTGAGAGAAATTCTGACAATTTATTTCTTTCAGAACCACCTGAAGCTAAAACCAGTTACCTTCTCAGCAACTGCCTCTCCAAAGGGAGGATTGGAGAGAGTTAGGGCTGACATATGGGTTGGACATGACTTCTTCAAGAGGAGTTCCAGCTTAAATACAGGCATAAACACCCCATTGCTCAAGGATGAATCCATTACTGCTTAGATCCACCCATACATCTATTTTCTGAGAAGCCTTCTCCTGTTGCATGTAAACTAAATATGTTGAGCATGCTGTATCTCGGGTTGGGAGGGGGGATAAGAATAACAGAGTTTTAATATAATAAGATCAAGTAGGTATGGAGACTTGGAATGATAAGTTATCTAGATATATATTATCTTTCTGCCAATAGTAACAACACAAAAGTTGGAACTTTGTCTGAAGGAGCAACTATGGGGAGCCAATCCAGAGAAGCAGAATAATTAAGACAAAAATGGACAAAGGCAACAAAACTTTTGAGGATTTAAAATATGTTGTTTCCATTTGCCTGGCAAAGGAAATCACTATTTCACTCCCAGCATAGATATTTTTTTTCCTCAGCTGCATACCCAGTGCTTTCTTTCCTGTTCATCTAGAATTGCTTCTGCCTTCCATACTGGCTTGAAAAGTATACAGCAGGTTGGCTATCTGACTCTTCTGTCTGCTTCTATGTTTAGTCTAAACATTTTATATTTGCATTGTTTCTCTTTATTGCCTGTTTCTTCTAAATTATATGTTCATCATGCAAATCTTGCAAACCCCTTTTAAATATAGTAAGAAAAATGCTACTGTAAATACATCCTTTGTCTGTACTACCTAAAACTGTAGTAGGTTACTAACAAAGCTATGAACATACTGATTTCTGAATAAACTATAAAACCTTTCCAGTCCTAATATTCTTCCTCCGATTGGAATAAATGGCCAAACAGACTTTAACTTTGTCTGAATTCTTGCTTGTCATCTTTTATTACTTGGCCAGCCTTCTGAAACTCTCCAAATATATCATGAAATAAAATATGATTTGAAATTGATTCATTGGATGCACACAGCCAAAGATGAGGACTCATACTGATGCAGAACAAGTAGCAGAAAGACTGTAAGAGTGAAAGATGAGACACAGTTGCATTTAGGATGACTTAAGATAAGACAAAGCTAGAATAGGGTGAAGTCTTGCTTTTATTGGAAGATCACAGGAACTAACAATTCCTTTTAACTGAATGTGTCAAGAAGATGCAATGAGTGATCATTCTTCAGTAATTATTCCTTTGATATGCAGCTGAAGCTTTGAGGGCAGATTTATTATAGCTGGGATGATATGGACCAATATATCATATTAAGTTTTCCTTGAGGATAGACTTGAAATTGTATTGGCAAGTAAAACTTAGTGATATATATCCCCCATGATTTTCTGGCCTGATTCCCTGTTCTCAATTAGAAAATCTTATTAATCCTTTACATTTATAGCCAGTTGTAACAGTAAATTACCCTTACAAAGAATTCTAAAATAGACATTTTTTCACCTCATATCCCCCATCTTTGATGACCATGGGAATGTGATAGACACAGTGTACCTTGACTTCAACACATTGAACAAAGTTTCCCACAAAATATGGGCTGGACTCTGCTATCATTACATTGATACAGAAAAAAATTCATCAATGCGAGAAGACATAATAAGAGCCTCCAAGCATCTGAAGAATTCATCACCATCATTCCAGCCATTGTCTATCCACTGCAGGATGAAGGCCTCTTCTGTATGTTTCCAACCAATATGGTGCTGAGCAGAGGTTACCACCAGCAGGTTCTGACTAGTTCTGGAGAACCGATAGCAGAAATTTTGAGTGGTTGAGAGAACTGGCAAATACCACCTCTGACTGGAGATTTTACAGTATCTTTCCCCTGCCACACCCACCAGGCCATGCCCACAGAACTGGAAGTAAAAACATTTGAATCCCACCACTGGTCCTGAGCTTTCTTTTGCCAATTGGGCCTGCAAAACTTGCTGATGTTGGCAATCCACCTTATTTTAGGTCTCTTTCATGGATGATTTTTAACAAGTAGAATCCATTCTATGACTGCTTTGGTCCACCAGTTGCCATTAGTTCTTCTTGTTATGTGACCAGCCCATTTCCATTTCAATTCTGTTATTCTTTTGATGGCATCGTATATTTTCGCTTGTTCTCTAATCCATGTGCAGATCTTTCTATCTTGTCTTGTGATGCTGAGCATGTATTTTACCATGGCTCTGTGCCACTCGTAGCTTTTGTATTGATTGTGAAGTTTGTGTTCACATTTTGCTGGCATATGTTAGAACAGGTAGCATGCACTGATTGAAAACTTTTCTTTTCAGGCATAGGGACAGGTTGTTCTTGAAAATAATATTTAACTTGCCAAATGGCTGCCAACCAACATTTAACACACAAAATAATCTGAAGAATTATCATGTAGAAACCTTGGAAAAACAAGACAAGGTTTTTTTAAAAATGATTTAAATGACCAGGAAGTATTTTAGTTGGACATAAATAACAAATCCTAATGGTGAAAGTGGACTCTCCTTCACTGAGCCAGCTTAAACAGGCTGACTAGCCATCCAAGAGGGCTACTGATTCCTGCTCTATGGAGTGTTAGTTAGATCAGTGGTTCTCAGTCCTAATAGCTACAAGAATATATAGACTTCAGCACACAGAATTCCCCAGCTAGCAGTGCTCCAAGGATTCTAGGAGTTGAAGCCTTCAAGTTATCATGGTTGAGAAAAAATTGGTTTAGATGATTTCCAAGATCTCTGCGAATCCCAACAATCAATGATTCTATAATACATTTGGGTAAAATCTATAACTTCCACAAAATTATTTGTCCTCCCAATGAGAAAAATGATGTGCAATTGTAAGGAAGTGTTTTCATCTCTTCATGGACACGTCATATTATAAATCTAGGAATATGTTTATTTTGAGCCTAGTCTCCACACAGCAAGCACTTGTCTTTTTGTCAAGAAAGAGACCACTGTTATGTATTTTCAGCAATATATTTTAACTTGCTAATTTATTTGAGTGAAAATAAGTGAGCTTCCCTCTAATTTCTAAAGCTGCTCTATTTAAGAGGCTAAAATAAAATCATTTTGAGAGATTAAAGCAGAATAATATTTTTTTTAGAAAAATCATTCTAAAATCTTAAAAGGTAAGGAAGACATGGCACTCAAATTGCAATCATTCATTGTCTAGAAGCAAGATGCCAAGGAGTGCTGAGAAATATTAATTTCCTATTTCACTAATTAAATATGATTTACGTATCTGATTTTTTTAAACCTGTAAATAAGACTTTTGACAGATTTCACTCTCAACACTAAAACCCACAGAATAATAAACCGAACCCATAGAATCCCACACCACTTGGTAGGATCCAACTAGATTTTGTGTGATAGGGAGTACCATAGGATCATCTATAGCAGGGGTAGGGAACTGTGGCCCTATGGCTCAGGAATTCTGGGAGTTGAAGTCCACAAGTCCTAAAGGGGCCATAGTTCCCCACCTCCATTCTCCCTGCTTCCATCCTCCTCATCACCCAGAAATGAGAGACTACTAATATATTTCCTGGGAGTTTGACAGGAAATTGTTTCAGAGATACCTTTATGTCAAGACTTCTCAGCCTAAGGTTCAAAAACAGCACTTATAACTACAGATGGAAACAAATGGTGCTCAGGGCACAGGTAGAATGAGCACATATTGGCAAGTGCCAACAACTGAACCATTGTATTCTGGGTTAATTGACTCTTCTATGTCATCTTCAAGGGCAGCCCATACAGAATGCTTTACAGTAATCCAACTAATTGGTGATACCAGGTACGGCCACAAGTGACACACTAGCTGAAGCTGGGCAAAGGGTCCTTTCATCACTGCCTCTTTTTAACAATCCAGCTGTAGCCATGAATTCAGGAAGACCTCAAATCATGAACCATATCCTTCAGGAGTTTTAAGAGACAAGTCATACATGTCATGATGAATTTTGTTGAAGTCCAATGTAGTTTTACATCCAGTCCTCTCTATTTTATCCAGTGCTATCTTTTCTATAGCACTGGTTTCTTAATCTGGTTTGCGCACTACATCTTTAATAAGCTATCTATTTTTCCACATATCGCACAACAATTTTTCAGGCAATACCAATACAAAGAGGAAATGTTTTACCTGAGATGGGTTGGGTTGTTTTTTGTTTTTTTTACTTCTCTCTTTTTTTTTTCTACATAAGAGCAAAAGCTTCAATTTATTTATTCAATCATTCATTTATTTCTTTATTAAATTTTACCGTATATACTCGCATATAAGCTGACATTAGAATGCTTTTTTTTTTTCCCCAAATTTGGGGGTCGGCTTATACCGCGAATAAATCTGGCTTGCCCGACTTCCGCGATGAGAAGCCAAGACTCTAATCGTGTGAAGCCGCTGCCCGCGAAGGTGATGAGAGTCTTGGCTCTCATCGCGCGAAGTCGGGCAGCCAGATTTATTCGCGTATAAGCTCACTCCCAAATGTGGAAAAAAAAAAAAGCGTTCACCATGGTATTTGGGGGTCGGCTTATATGCAAGTTTTTTCAAAATCCTCATTTTCAAAAATCCTCATTTTGGGGCAATTTTTAAAGGGTCGGCTTATATGCGAGATCGGCTTATATGCGAGTATATAAGGTACATGTCGCCGATCTTGTTGTCCAAGGCGATTCTGGGTGGCTCACTTTAACAAACTTTTTCCTGCCCTGTAGAGTGTTGTAGCTGATGGACACTCTTTGCTGAGCCTCTTTTAATCATTCAGTTTTTCGAAGATGAACAGAAATCTGTGAAGCTGTTTAGACCAATCCAGAAATGCACCATGTATGCATTTGCTGATAATGCATAATGGAACAGTGTTTTGATATATGAGGTATGCAATCCATTTTAATGTGAAGAGCCGATGCACACCCATGATGGCAATTGTGGTGACCATGGAGATGGCACATTTCAAGTCTTCAAATAATTTCACACATATTACCTTGGATATATTTGTAACAATTGCCATTATTCTCTCTCTGCTGCCGAGATGGAAATCAGCAGAATTCCATCTTTAGGTTTTCTAAAACACTGTTGACAATGTCATGATTAAGAACCTATCCAACCATACTTAAAACCAAGACTGAGGAAGATTTTTTAAAAAATAATAGTAATACATTTACATTTCTTCATCAATTGGATAGACTGAACTTGAGATTTGAAGCATTTGAATATTGGAGAAGAAAACAGTCTGATAGATCTGTTAGGACACTTCTGTGAAACTGCAAGCCTGCTATATCTTGAAGCCCTCCAAATAAATTTGGATTATCTTTTCTAGCCAGCCTGTTCTGGGAATGATAGGATCTGAAGTAAAGGGCATCTACTGGGGAAGCCAGTGGAATCCAGAGTTGGTTATAAGATGGGCAGATATATTACAAACAAACAAACTCCTAAAATGTTTCAGTCTAAGGGTTATATAAATGGTAAATTAGAAAGCAGTTGTTTTTTCCCCTATTGGCCTAGACTATGCAGTGTTGGGATTCAGCCAGTTCATACCAATTTGGGAGGACCAGTTGTCAAATGATTTGAATCCCACCATTGAGATTATGTCTCCACTTGTAATTTATAACATCCTCATGGCATTGTTGAAAGAATACAAAACTCTTGTCATTACTGTTATTTTAACAGAACAATTGAATTATTCTAGGAAACAGTGTTAGCTGCTAGCAGCAAAAATGGTCGTATTCCAGCCAGAAGCTGTTTTCTCAAGAAACCAGATTAAACCAAATATGGTATATGAACCCTTTGTGCCTTCGAATCACTACACCTTCAAATTTGTTCAGAATCTTTAATTCAAATTTGTAGCTTTTCCTTTTTTTTCTCTCTCTCTGTCAGGTTCAGCTTTAGCTATACTTCATCAAGCTGTAGTAATATAGTTCTCTCCATTCTGAGGCGAGCAGGGAGAAATTCAATTCAATTCATTGTGTTTAGCAAAAAGTGCAAATGTTTTATCAACAGGATTAAGTTGGGAGAAGATAAAAGGGATGGACTTTCCACTTGTACATTCACAACTCCACTTCTTAATCATTGAGTAGGCTTCTGATTTCTAATGCCATCAGACCAGACTTTAATACTGGACTGAAAATATCCTGCTGTGCCATTTCATTTATTAAAGTCTTGTTTTAGCATTTCAAATTTTGTAATTTTTTGTGATTAAGTTTTGGACAGTTTTATTGAACCTTCCTTTGGTCTACTTTAAACAGGAAGCAAACTAGATGATGTCATCTGCTGCAGGGCCTGCCTTCTCTACAGAACTTCATTTATTAAAGATTGCCTAGCACTGCTTTGAGTTTAAAGTACACCCCCTATTAGACTAATTTTAGCTTTGATTCACTAATTGAAATGACACAGCAGTCGCAGAAGGGTTGGGGGCTATTTGTAAACCATTGTGGGAGTCTTTGCTGAGATTCTGGCTAATGCATCACATTGCTTTTGATCATAGTTGGAATAAAATTGGCAGAGGAATGTGGGTTGATGCATATGCCCCATTAGAAACTAATTTTGAACCGTTGGGAAAAAAAGGATTGCTCAGGTTGTGTTCAAGCTTTTAACAACAGGAATCATGGTTTCTTGCTTAATTATGATCTGATGACTGTTTGCATACATCAAGGGAAAAAAGGCTGCTTGTGGAGCTGATCAGAGATTTAAAAAGGGAAGTGAATTTGCTGCTCATTGGCAGTTTTGGGCCTTTGACTCTTAATCAAAGTCAGTTATTCATTTTGTTGCCAATGTGCTTCAGTGCTCTTTATCAAATGTTGATGGATAGGCTTGGGCAAACTCTTGCTCAGTGATGACAAAACATGGTCTGACCTTTAAAAGAAAATCTCATCTGCATCCTATTGGATTTGAAAACATTTCTCTCCTCAGAGCAGACACACAATTTTAGGAATATAGGAAGTCCTTGACTTACGACCACAGTTGAACCCAACATTTCTGTTGCGAAGCAAGACAGTTGTTAAGTGAGTTTTTCTCCATGTAAGGCCTTTCTTGCTGCATTTGTTCATTGAATCACTGCAGTTGTTAATTTAGTAACATGGTTGTTAAGAGAATCTTGCTTCCCCACTGACTTTGCTTGCCAGAAGGTCTCAAAGGAGGACCCCAGGACACTGCAACTGTCATTAATATGAGTCAGTTGCCAAGTGTCTGGATTTTGATCATGTGACCATGGGGGTACTGCAATTGTCATAAGTGTGAAAAATGGTCATAAGCCACTTTTTTCAGTCCCAGAGTAACTTCGAACAGTCATTAAATGCACTGTTATAAGTCAAGGACTGCCTGTATCTGATAAATGCTTTTCCAAACTTATGTAGGAAAATTATAGCAAACAATTAACATTATTCCCTAAATTATCCTGAATCAACAGATAACTCTCAATAAGATTCTTCCCCTTTCTCCTGATCTGCTCAGGAGAAGATTACCCTGTCTCTATCAAACTGCAAATGACCTAAAGGCCCTGTCACACTGGCCGACGGATGCAAAATGTTTGTAAAAAGGACACAGCGGAC
>BHFT01005176.1:0-72280 GCA_004320025.1 Laticauda laticaudata
CAAAGTATTTAATAAAAATATTTCATTCATTCAGATCTAGGTTGTCTTATTTTTGTGTTCCCTTTATTTTTTTGAGCAGTGTATTTCATCATAACATAGAAAATGGTAATTGCAGTGTCTTCCTCAAATGGGGAAATGGCTTGTTTTAAGCCACTTTTCTGGGAGGGCTTTAGATTTAAAATCAGATACAGATAGGTAGCCCTTCAAGAAGATGCTGCCTTCAAACAGAAAAGTGCTCTGATGTTCTTAAAACAAAGGACTGTCTTCTTATTGTAGCCTCAGTGGTTTTGTGTATCTTGTATATATGATTTTAAAAAGTCTACAGGAAAATTGTTTTAATTGTGTGCCACTTTTCAAAATCAGAGGATTCTAGAAAAAAAGAAAAGGCAGTGGGGAGGTATGTTGCTTTTTTAGAATGTGACTACATGAGATGAGTGCAATCCATAATTTTGATGAACTGCGATTTTAAAATATGGCTTCAGTTAATTGAACAGTAACTTCCATATATAAATTCCACATAGAATAATAGAGTTTGAAGAGACCTTGAGAGCAGGAGATCTCGAGCTTGGGTGGGGCTCTGGATTGGGAGACTTTCAATGTCCCTTTCAACTCTTATGATTCTGTTCCATTATTGGTATTTTTTCCTACAATCACACAGAAAGAAATGTATCCATGAGATGGATACAGTGCTCTAGAAAGGATAACAATAACAAAACAGAATAATTAAGAGTTGGGACACTGAAGGTGCTCCAGTCCAGACCCCCACCCAAGCAGGGAACCCTACATTATTTCAGACAAATGGCTGTACAATCTCTCCTTAAAAACCTCCATTGATGGAGCACCCACAAGTTCTGGAGACAAGTTATTCCACTGGTTGATTGTTCTCACTGTTAGGAAATTAATTCTAGGTTGCTTCTTTCCTTGATTAGTTTCCATCCATTGTTTTTAGTCTCATCTTCTGTGCTTTGGAGAATAGGCTGACTCCCTCTTTGTGGCAGCCCCTCAACTGTTGGAACGCTCCTATCATGTGACCCCATAGTCCTTCAGCTTCAACCATAATAATACAGGAGCATGCAATAGATACAAACTCAAGGTAAACCACACCAAACTCGATTGCAGGAAATATGACTTCAGCAACAGAGTGGTCAATGTTTGGAATACTCTACCTGACTCTGTAGTTTCTTCCCCAAGCCCCAAAAACTTTAACCTTAGACTGTCTACTATTGACCTCACCTCCTTCCCAAGAGGTCTGTAAGGGGCGCGCATAAGTGCACCAATCATGCCTACTGTCCCTGTCCTATTGTTTCTTTTTATTTTTCTAATATGTATCCATTTCATAACTATGTTTATACATACCTGTTAACATAGTATTCATAACTATGTTTATGCATACCTGTTATCTTATAATTGCTTGACAAAATAAATAAAATAAATAAATAAAACATATCCAATTACTGCAACCGTTCGTGTCCAGCCCCTTAACTCTATTTTTTTGCTCTTCTCTGTACTTTTTTTTCTAGAGTCTCAACATTTGTTTTTATATTGTAGTGACCAAAACTGGATGCAATATTCTAAGTATCATCTTACCAAGATATTATAAAATGATACTAACACTTCACATGGTCTCTATCCCTCTGTTAATGCAGGCAAGGACTGCACTGGCTTTTTTTTNNTTTTTTTTTGGGGGGGGGGGGAGATGGCTGCAGCAAACTGCTGGTTCATATTCAGAGGTGTCAAACTCAATTTTATTGAGGGATGCATCAGGGTTGTGTTTGACCTGGGGTGGGTGTGGCCAGGATGGGCATGGCCAGCATGATGTCACTTCTATTGGGGGGCACCTGTGGTGGCCCCAGTGCTCTGCCAGTGAAAACAGGCTCCCGAACTCCATTTTCAGCTGTGACTGCCTCCTACAACCCTCTGCCACTGAAACGGAGCTTGGGGGGGGGCACAGATGGCCCTCGTGAGCCCCACTTTTGGCTGGGACAGCCTCCTGCAACCCTCTGCCAGTGAAAATGGAGCTCAGCAGGCCCATGTGCATCCCTCCCAAGCTCCATTTTCACTGGCAGAGGCACCATGGGCTGGTCCATTGATATTTCCAGGGGGTCCCATGGGCCAGATTGAAGTATCCTATGGGCCAGATCTGGACCCCAGGCCTTGAGTTTGATACCCCTGCTTAAGTGATTGCCCAATAGGAATCCTAGATCTTTTTGAAGTTACTGCTTTTAAGCTGGATTCAACCTGTTCTATACTTGTACATTTGGTTTTTCTTGCTTAAGTGTAAAATTTTACTTTTCTCACCATTGAATTTCTTATTTTAGATAGGGCCCAGTGTTCATCCATTGAGATTCTTCTGGATCTTGAGACTATGTTCTGGGGTGTTGGCTATTTCTGTCAGCTTGGTGTGAGCTGCAAATTTAGTAAGTTCACCTTCTTCTCACCTTCTGTCCCTAATTTAAGAACTAATACTTAATTCAATAGAATTCTAGACATCCTTCTAACTAAACATCCTTCTGACTAAACTAAACCAGCTAGTGGTATCTGAACCCACTTGAAATGATCCAGTAACAACTCCCAAAACTAGGAAAAACAGATTACCCATAACAATAAGGAAGCTTCAATCCAAAAAGAAATCACTTTGGCGGAAAAATAAATCTGGTCAGATTGCCAACTTCAAAAGCCGATACAAAAATGTGTGCCTAATAAAGACTGAATGCATCAATTATCACATTAAACAAGAGGAAAACCTTCTATGCACCAATTCCACCCATGCTTTCTACAATTTTGTAAACAACAAACTAAAAGACTCAAGGTCTTCATCCCTGAAAAGACCTAAGGAAAGACTGCAACAACGACACATTAAAGCAACCTCCTTTTAACCCCATTCTTCGCCTCAGTTATTGTAAACACAGCCAATGGATTCAGCGCATATTTCCTAAGCTGAACCACAGACAGCTACAAGATTAATTACATATGATTTTACAGAAGACAATGTTGGACAAAGCACTACGCAATCCCATAAATACAATATCTATTGACTGGATGGAAATGTCCTACTTCTTTAAAAAAACATCCAGTCATAGCTGAACTCTAAGCATATTTTAAAAATCTTTCAGGACCACTCTGCAAACCGTATGGTCATTAGCCATGCTTGATGCCACTTCAAACGCCTAGTAGAAAATTACCAGGACACAATCTCTTTATGCTGTGCCACCTGTAAAGTCATGAATCAATTATTAACCAGATCCATCTTCGCCACTTAGAGACAAACAATCTTAAGCCCCTGTCACACTTGCACACCAACGGATGAAAGAGGATGTAAAACGGAGAGAAAACATTACCACCGTTGGTTACCACGGATCTACCGTTCTATAACTCGACGCCATCGTTTTCTGGCTTCCTCTTACTATCGTGTCCACCATCCGTGCTATGAATTTGCATCCGCCTCAAAAAGGTTTTGAGTGCTCAAGCTTTTGAGGGAAGCGAAAATGTATTCCAAGCGCGTCCGTTGCTGCATCCCGCTAGGGCATACGGGGGACATGCCGTTCGTGCAGTGTTCTGCATGCCGCTATAGTATCCACTAGGCAATTTACAAATTGACTTTGTCAAAGCGTTTGAATTCAGTGATACATGAAAACACTCTATAAAACTAAAATCTTATGGCATCGTCTGGACATCTGCAAACCGATAGATAGCGCATTGCATGTCAAACAGCAACAAATGGTCCAAAATTGGAAGCGTCCTAATCAAATTTTCTGTAACCTGTAACCAGCTTGGTGCCCCCAGGGCAGTGTTCTCGGACGCAAACTCTCTTCAATACTCTACACACTAGTAGACCCTCTACAACTTCTGTGACCTGTGGCAACTGCATATCTCCTTGGATGATGTAACGCTCTGATCTCAAAGCAGCACAGACAATACTGCGTACCTCTAAGAAAAGACCTCCGACATATGTAATCTAGAATGGGTCAATTACAAAGGCAATTCAAAGTCGAGGCAACAAACAAATGTCTGTCTTACTGACGTATGGGCAAAAAATATATCATTCGAGTAGAAAATAAATATGTAACAGCATGTAATAGTCAAGACCTTTGTGATGGATCCAAACTCCTGGTCAAGGACCTATGGAGTACTCATCTCTAATGATCTTCAGTTGCTAGATCAGTCACTGTAACTACAATAGCAAAAGGGCATTAAGAGTTGTTAACTAGAATCCGTGAGCTTTTTCTCTGATAATATTACACTAGCTTAACCTAGAGCAATACAGAAACATTTGCTAGACCCAACTTACTTGAATAACAGCTTCATCGTCTGGGAACCCACACTACTACCTCGATATTAATACAGTTGAGAAAGTCGCAGAAATATTTCACCAAAGAGTTCTCCACTCCTCGACTTCGTTCGCAGATCACCTTACATGCCCCCAGACTTGAATTCTTAGACCCCTAAGACATAATTAGAACTACTACAGAACCCGCCCGTTCAGTCCGGATCTAAGTGACTGGTCCATAAATTACTCATATTTGCAAATGTCCACCTGTCAATGACGTTACTAGCGTTCAACCATAACCATCACAAGAGCACAACAATAGATACAAGACCAAGGTAAAATCGCACCAAAATTGATTGCCAGGAAATACGACTTCAGCAAACAGAGTGCTCCAATTGTCTTGAACACTCTACTGACTCTGTGGTGTTCTTCCCAACCCAAAACTTTAACCTTAGACTGTCTACTATGACCTCGCACCCTTCCTAAGAGGTCGTAGGGGCATGCATAAGTGAACACCAATGTGTTCCCTACTGCCCCTGTCCTATTGTTTTCCTTTTTTTTCTTATATGTAATGCATTTCAATGTATTCATAAACTAATGTTTCATTCTTATACTGTATATACATCACTTGACACAAATAAATAAAAAAAATAAATCATAAGCTTCCTAACAGACAGGAAGCAGCAGGTTAAGCTATGCAGAATCAATATCTGATACCTGTACATATTAGCATAGGACCGTCCAGAAGCCTGGTGTTTTCTCCACTTTCTCTTCCCTATATACAACTGACTCTGCATCTCAAGCGATCCATCTGTTAAAGCATACTGGAAGTTTGCAGATGGAATGCACACAGTGATCTGGTCTATTCGAGACAATTGATGAAATCCACATATAGACAGGATGTTAAAGCTCTCTGGGAGCCGAGAACCACAACCATCCTGTTGGGCCGACAGATAATCAGACTGCTATACGAGCCACCTGGCACGCCAGAACATCAAAAACGTCATCAAAAGAGCACAAGCAAAGAAGTCGTTCTTTCTGTTGTCAACATCAGAAAGCTCAAACATGCCGCAAGGAGCTGCTGGATCCAGTTCTGCAGAGGAAATGATTGAGTCTATACCATCTGGCACCTTATAGCTGTCTGGTTTGGTTCTGCTAACCCGCAACAGGACAGACACAGACTCAGCAAGAGGATAATACACTGTCAAAAAAAAAACTAGCTTACTCCCCGCTGCGCTCAATTCGAGACTGTATTAACTGCACCAGTCAACAAAGAGGGCTGTGAAAATATTTACAGACTCCCACACCAGGGCAAAACGTTTCAACTCTTTCCCCATCAAAACGATCTATAGAGAACTGCACATCAGAAACAACGTAGACACAAGGACCGTTTTTTACCTGAAAGCCATCACTCTGCTAACAAATACATTCCCTCAACACTGTTCAACTATTTACAAAGTCTGCACTATTATTACTGTTAATCTTCTCATCATTCCTTATCACCCACCCCCTCCCATTTATGACTGTATGACTGTAACTTTGTTGCTTGTATCCTACAATTTATATTGTTTCCTAGTATGATTTGATTGCTTATTGTACCCTATGACTATTATTAAGTGTTGTATCTTGATTCTTGACTCTTGATAAATGTATCTATGCATTTGCACCAAGACAAATTCCTATTCTATTCTATTCTATTCTATTCTAATTCTATTCTAATTCTATTCTCATTAATTTGATATACCTGTAAATTTTAGCTCAAACTCTTGTGGTTCTATGTAGAAAACTTATTTAAAATGTTACCCACATAATTTTGTAAATTTCAAGGGATAGTTAGCATTACTTATGAACATATTTTGGATCTTTGATAGGTTTATATGAACTAAATATGCACAAAAATTGGTCTTTGTTCTTGGGTAGCAAACTTATGCCAGAATAAATAATTTTTAATGTCAGTCCTCTCCTTCCCTCATAAGTCATCCATTAGAAAGGGCCCTGTGTGGGTAAGTCCAAAGGTAATATAGGTTGGATTGAATTCAAAATGGGATCATACTGCCTCTACCTTTCTCTTCTGAGTCTCTGCCTATCTTGCTGCCTTGGAAGGGACCTCTCCACATTCGAATTGAGGGCTTTTAAACCTGGGCCAGGGCCTTCATACAGCACCCATGTTATCCAAATGCCTTTTAATGGTAATACAAAAGCTATTTAGCTCAAAGGCCCTCTGGGATCTGTTGGTAACAGAGACATTGGCTCATCAATTAAACATTGCAAAAAGCCAGCTCAGCCGGAGGACTTCCTCTCACCCAGGGAAACCAGAAGTCTTCCAAAAGGAAGGCATATCTTCCTTTTTGTCCTCAAGCATAGCCTTAAAATCAAATATTGTCTAGCTTTCTGAGTATCTTGGTTTTTACAAAACATTTGTTTTCACAATAGTAGTCATCCAATATTTGATCCATTTTGACCATGTACGTTGTTTGCTTCTTGGCTTGCCTTGTCTGTTAACAGACTTGGTAGCCTATATTTACGTTATTTACTGATTTCTGCAGTTGGCCTCAATTGAGACCCTTCAAATCCACGATCACCGTAGTTAGAAAATCTCATAACCAGTCATACATTTTTATGGTGAAATTTGAAAATGTGTTGTCAATTCTAAATTATCACTAGATAATAATGTTCTTGAAAATAAAGATTGCTTAGAAAAACATTGCAATTTACAAAACTGGCCTTTCTGATGCTGGGAAAAAATAATTCCATATACATGTAGGTCTAAATAGCTACTCTCCTCCAGATTTCCTTTTTCATGATTTAAGATGCAAACAGGGAAGAAATTTGAGTATACCTGCCCCCATCAGTGCTGTCAAACTAAATCAAATAGCCTCAGCTAGCTTGGGCAATAGTGATTGATGCTGAGAATTATAATGGTTGAATTATAATCTGTGGAGGAACAGGTTTTCCCACTGTAGGCAAAAGAAGAAATTCCATCCAGCTACAGCAGGGGAAAAAAAGGAAGCAAAGCCACCCTTCCTCAGCTTTACTGGCATGTTTGTTCCTTTTTCTTCATCCTCTCCCGGAACTGCTTCCATCCTGCTTGATCATTAAGAACATTCTGTGTTTTGCAGAACTTTCCTTCTCCTCTTTCTCCTTAGAAGTAAAATAATGATGATGAGAAAAAAAAATCTGATTCAGGTGAAAAATTATGGCCTGTCTTTCAGTTTTAAGACCTGAAGCTATGCACTCTATACAAATATTCAGAGGGCCTTTCAAAATGAATTGGGAGATAAAATCGTATTTTAAGTATGTCTGTTTTTTAATAATACAAATGTGTGTTTTCAGGGGACCCTTGGTCTTAAGAAGGTAATTCTACTTTGTTTTGCCTTGCAAGGAGGACGTATGTTTATTAACAAAGACCAACAGCCTCATCTTCTTTTGCACCCCTTTCTGCAAATGCAAAGGTAAATTACATTACCTTTATTCAGTTAGCTGGCTGTTGAATGTGGGTAACTTGGACAACTTCAGGAAATTAGATGAAAGTTACCCATTTTTAATTTAGGGAAATCATGGAATTTCCTGAATTGGGAGGTTAGTCTTCTATGTATGGCAATAGACATACAAAAATCTTCTATGACCAATAGATTGGATCAAGTAACATCTCATACAATTTCATCATGATAGTCTTCCCTTTAATACTTTGGACTCCCACCCGCAGATAACTTCCCCCAAACCATTCACATTCTTTTAATTCAAGTGAATATACTAGGAGGAACTACAGAGATTGTTTTAGATTCTTTATTATATAAAGCTCAGGATACCAATATCATTTGTGGGATGTTGACCTCATTTATGATTATGGGAAGCTGGGAGAATACAGTGTAAAAGCTGAAATCCAAAGTATCTGGAAGATACCAGGTTGGAAAAGCAACTATAAAAGAACTGGTTGTAATTAATATCAGGGAAAAGATGTTAGAGAGCAATTACTTTTTCTCTCCCTTTTTAATATGATCAAGCAAAATAGCTTCCCATCCCAGATCTTTTAAACAATATCTATTGCTTTTGATGAAAAAATACAACTAATTGTATGGGAATGACTGTTCAATTCCAGAACCCTTCCTTAGAAGAAAAGGTTCAAGGCTGTTGTTTTCTGTACCATTTTTGGAAGAGCCAAAGCCTGGAAGACAAAGAGCAGACTCCCTAAATCAGGAAAGCTTATTGTCCAGTCTTCCTAATAAATGTTTCTGCTACAGTCAATGTGGGGATAGTGTTTGATTTCTTAACCCTGAACTGTATTGTTTTTTTAAACAACTACAACCACCATAGTAATGTTTTGAACAGTTCTGCAGCCACTGACTCTTTGTGCCCTGCTGGGAGGGCATTTGTTGGTCAATAAGTGGTGATGCAGATCATTTCATCAGCCAAGTCCTCTTCCTCACGGGAACGGAAGCTTTCTTCATCACTATAAACAAGGCCTAGACTCTCAGCTCCACTGTGTTCCCCATCGCTACTATACAGAAGGTGGCTTCCACCACCTCGGCTGCTTCTATCACCACCAGCAGACTTGCGACTCAACAAGTCTGTGGCAGCACTTTCCATTTCATCCAGAGTCATGTGGCATGCATCAGCAATCTCCTGCTTGGTAAAGGCCACAAAATTTGGGTCCTGTGCGTACTCGCCTAAGCCTTCGGAGATGAGCACCTAGGAGAAAAAGAAGAAAGATAAATTTGTTAATATGGTCTACTGAGAGGTCAAATAGGATGAGAAAGATTGCACTGCTCCATCCTGGTCCTGCCACTGCTCATCCATAAGACAGATCAATATGGTCCCGGCATTATACCTGAAACCTGACACATGAAAAAGGATAATTTACTTGCAGATAATTTATTCCAAGGTTTCTCAACAAGTGGAGATCTAGAATGGAAGACTGGTAATTGTTTGACTATTCTCTAAAATACTTTGATCAAGCATTCTGTCCTATATTCAGTTCTGGATGCTGGAAGTGTACCGAATTATGACTCAGTGAAATCTGTCACTTCTTAGCCTTCGAAAGACTTTAAAGAAAAGGCTACATAAAATTTATTTGTAACAATTTGAATAAGTTTAACACAACTATCAATTAACATTGTTATTTTTCTTAACTTTTTCATTTTCTTTTAATTTTTCTCTTTACTCTCTTTAGTTTAATTTCTTCCTGTTTAATTTTTTGAAGCTGTATAATTTACACAATAAGAGTTTAAATAGAAAGAGGTACAGTCTTTTTATTTGTGTTACTACTTGTGTTATTGCTCATACAACTTGTATCTTTAACTGTGTTAGTCTAAATTACAGTACTTGAAGGAAACAGAGACCTGTCCCAGACTCACCGCCTCCACCAGACTGTCTGCGCTGCCAGATCTGCCACCGGAGCTGTGCCGGAGTGGGCTTGGAACCTTGAGGCTTCCATAGGTGTGGCAGGTCAGCTCGGCTTCATTCCTGTACCAGTGAGCCTGCGACATGGGTGGAAGGCTGCTGCTATTTTTTTCCCAGCTGTATCCTGGCATCCTCTCTTCCTCCACTAGGATGAGCGGAGCATAGAGCAGCCGGCCCCGTTTTGGAGGTGTGGCCCATGATTGCAAGGAAGATGTTGAAGTGCGGCTGCCACTGTGCCATGAGCTATACTTGCCATAGCCCTGGTGGGACTGAAAGAGAAAGGAAGATGCAGTCAGCCTAATGACAATAATGCTGCTGTGCTTTTTAACAGCCTTTCGATTTACAAAGTAAAAGGCCAATTCAATCTTTTGACACCTTGAAATCCAGAATCATTGTGGGCACGGCAAGGCCATCTCAAGTTGACACGGTCTTTTCCTGGCCTGCCCACAATGATTCAGGCTCCGGAACTGTATCTGGGGAGCTTTTCCAAATCAGTGAACAATTTGAAGCTAGATGAAGAAATGCTCCAAGGAAAAGCAGAAGCAGCTTGGTGTGCTTCTTGATCGGAGAGCAGAGTGGGAGAGAAGAGCCATGGAAATTCCTGGGATACTTGAGATTGATCAACCATGTGTATTCCCTTTTTTCCAGGTTGGAGATCTCAAGTTGTTTGGAACCAACCTGCAACAATTTTTAGCCAGCATCTGGCAAGATATTTGGGGATTATATCCTGTGGACATGAGATTGGAAAGAATGGGTATAAATGGTTTGACGCATGGTACAATCAAATAATGGAACAGCCAACGATAGGAACAATATTAACCTGGTTTGATCATAAAACAACCATTTTACAAGTTCAACTACTGTCATGTATTATCTGTGAAGAAAGGTGAACCATTTCAGAAGATCATCCTGAAGCGTTCAGTTATGTTACATACAACACAACTGTTAAAATGGACACAGCATTTCTTTCAGCTAAGAGAGGTCAAACTCAGGGGCGGGATTCTACCGGTTCTGTCTGGCTCTGTAGAACCGGTAGCTTTGAAGGGCAACAGACACAGAACCGGTTCCGTGTCTGCTGCTGTTTTGGCCTGCCCAGGCTCTTAACTGACCTTTATTTCCTGCTTTTTCAACCTCAGCTGTTTTGTGCGGCACAGCTGCAGTTGAAAAAGCAGGAAAAAAGTGCTTTTTCAAACGCTGCGCACTCGCATGCAGCGCTGCTCAGCTGTCCAGGCAGCAAGCTGATGTTTTACATGTGTGCGCAGCGCTCATCAGGTGTGTGCGTGCAAAACGTAAATCATCAAACCGGTAGTTACACCAGTCGGATCCCACCCCTGGTCAAACTGGTGTGGAGTGTGTGTGTGAGGGGGGGATGGGTGGAGGGAGAGAGAGAGAGAGAGACTCACACCAGTTTTCAGAGTTCAGTTCATCCCTACAACACATGAAGCAATCTTACTAAAATGTCTGTCTCATAAACAATCCTCACATACTGAGAAAAATAGGGAAGGAACTCAAAGAGCAAAATAATACTGTTTTCTAAGTCTCTCTTTTAAAAGTTCTTTTACCTGTACGCGTGTTCGGCCCAGTGGTGCCTTTTGGTGATAGGTGCCTGGGATGGGGATGTCATTGCAGCTGTCTTGACGCTGCAGGCACTGGATGCTAAAGGCTGGTTTGCGGCCTGCCCAAAGAAGGAAAGTGATGGAAGTGAATGGCAAGCAGGTATTAAGTGGCCATTGGTGCAGGACCACCTTCTACTACTCCTGTTTAGCTTAGCCAAATCTCTTAGTATTTATTCATTCACTAAATGTGTAACAGTTCTCCATCATAATTTTAAAAAAAGCTAAGCATAGCATGATTTACACTTTTCTAAGACCACAAGAAAGAATGCAAGTGAAAACAGAGTGGATAAAGTAACTCTATAGTTGTTTATAGCTATCCTAACCAATAGACTATTCAACTGAATTTAGTTCTTCACTTAAAAGCCTGTGTTTTCAAAATTTCCCCATACGTTTTGAAACTCTACTGTTTTCACATTTAATATTATCTCCTGTTCTTGTCCCCAGCCTGTCATCATTCATTGGTCCTAAAGAGACTGAATAGACATTGTTGCTTCATTTGTAGATACTGTACACATTTTGTGGTGTGATAGAGAAATATTCCTACAACTGACAGGTTTGCACAGTTTCTCCCTCCCTCTTCCAGCTACTCTCCACCTGACACCAAATCTCCATCATCCTGACCTGCAGGAGTGGCTGGCAAGATGCGCCGGCGCTTGGTTTGCCTGCCATCCAGTACTCCTTTGATGAGTCTGCTGTTGACCCGATGGGAGAGCAGAGGCAGAGAGCCCCCGTAGCCACTCTGCCAGTGATGCTGGTGGGACTGAGGGTTGTGCCGCTGAGATTGCCTATGTGAGAAATGCAACCACATAGTTCAGCCCATTCTGTGGATTATTCCCAAAAATTGGGAGCGAATTAATTGAATATGTAAAAGATCACCATGAATGTTTCTCAGATGAGACAACTGGGCATTTTTATCTGAGTGGCAAACTCACCTGCTCAGTTCCAAGGTAGTTGAGTCAAGTCTGCAAAGCATAAACTGCGATAGCAAAAATAACCCCTCCATCTGCATAAAGTGTCCAGAAACAAACTGTCCTGGATAAAGGACACAGTCTGGTAAACTAAGGTCAGGGATTATGGCGTTCTGACCATGAAGAGAAAACAGCTTGGACTTTATCCAAGTCCAGTCCAGGTATAAAAATAGGAGGGCCAAAGCATGCTATTCAGAAAAGCAGGTAAGGTGAGTAGTTCAGTCTATCTGAGCAAGTAAAGCAAGATTTGGGATACACAGATGATAAACATAGCTCCCAGTATTTGTTTTATTGAAGGTTTTCATGCAGAAGCAGTGGAGTACTTCTCCCAGATCACATTTATTAGCTCTTAGGGGAGATATTCCTGCCTCCTGAGTACAACTTTGCAGACACGGTAGCTGATCTTGCAAGCCTTGTACTTTTGCATTGCCCTTCTGCTTCACAAAGCTATTTTCAGATATTTGGGGATTATGAGATATCCTCCAAGTCAGACGTAGGTTTGGAAGAATGAGAAGGCTTAGTTTTGCCCCTACTCCATGCTCAAGATCTGCTTTTTCAGGTGAGAGGACATCCTCAGAGTGTCCTGCTCATCTGACCTTTCGTCTCTTCTGGTGAAAATATCCAGAGGGACCATGATTGAGTGCAGACATGGCATTGGAAGAGACATAATTAATCTACTGGATAGTTAACTAAAAATATGGAAGTGGAATACCAAGAAGCAAATCCAGTTTCCTTGTCATTATTTGCAAACAGAACCAATGCTGTAGTACAATACTGCACTACTATGCCTCAACACTTACTTGCTGAGCAACACAGCAAGTAACACTTACTTGTCATGGGGGGGAAGGTTTTCAGAGTCTTCCTCCCGGCTATAGCTTCCCTGTTCAGCTGAAGTGTCCTCTATACAAAGTTCAGTTTGGTTAACTACTTCTTCTATTGTTGGTGGGAAACTGGAGCGTTGCCTGGATAGAAATATATGATTGGGAAGAATTATAGTCTCCAAGCTCTTTCTCCTCCCGTAATTTATGGGAGCCCCACTGGATTTACAACTACCTTCTTTCCTCCCGTCATTCAGCCCTTCTGCACCTGTTTATCCTGCGTTGAATGGAAGCAACAGGCAAGTCAGCAGGCTCATCGCTGCCACTAAGGCTCTCTTCATAGGGCTTCAGCCCATTTAATGCATAGGAGGAGCTGGTCTTAGAGAGGTGCTGAGAGACCATAGTCTTGTCTTCTTGTTCTGTTGGAGTCTCAGTAACTGAGGTATGGTGGTCAGGGGCTTCACTATACAACCCAGAACTCTGTAAGAAGGAAGAAAGGAAGTAAGTCTTGGAAATCAATAATTTTCCTGTTGTGCATTGCTTTTCCTGGATAGCTTAGTGCGTTATACATGTGATCTCACTAGATATTTTAAACTGAGCCTGTTCTTTCAAATCTATGCGTCAACCTCAGTCTTACATTCAGAGCTTCTTTTCCTTTGTCGAATCTGCATACCTGCAGCTTTCTAGTCTTTGGTGTTTACTTGTACATATTGTATATCATTCTCAAAATAGCAATCCTAATTATCATTTCTGTAATCAGACCAAACTGATTCCCCATCCTGACTTTCAAAGAAAAATCAATATCAGTTACACCACTGGGAAACCCAGGCCTTCAGAAAAAAACATTTATTTACACTTACAAAGAATTGTGGTTAAGGGCATCTTTCAATTCATATGTATTTGTATGTTTTGTCCATGCCATTATGACCATTCCCAGCTTCATCTGCTCTGTTTAAACAATTCTGGCAGCAAGCACTATCTTCCACAATCTTACATGCATGTATATTTTTGGGGGGAGGGGGGCATGAAATGTAATTCTGGAAGGCTGCATTTTTTCATGGATTTAGCCATTGTACTTCAGGTTTTCTTGTATTTTCTTTGCACTGTTAACAATCCTTAGATGAAAGATAGTGACACAACAAGAGAAAACTTATGAGAACCCTTTTATACATTGCCCTTTGGGTGCCCAGATCTGAGATGTGACCAAAAAACCAAGACTTTTCAGAATGATTGATTCCAGGTGTTTCTACTCATCCGACAGGATAGAAATGAAATTGTAAAGCATGACCCTTCTGGCATATAAATGTTTGTTTCATGGCTTTGGGGAGGAAAAGATAATGGAGCCCAGCTGGTATTCCCAATCAATGCATCCCAATGATAGCAAACATTCTTTAAGAGAAAGGACTTCTTGGTAATTACCAGTTAAAGAAGAAGAAAAGAAATGCAGGGGGGTCAAAACAGGGAATCTAATCAATTATCGTAAACGTCTCTACCTTAATACATAAAGGATGAGCAACCTCAGTCAAGCGTCATAGGAAAGAAAGGCAGGCATGATAAAAGAATGATTACAGAAACACAGTGAGATGGCTTGCTTCAGAGGAACAGCCAACCTCAGAGAGAAGGCAGGATAATGCTGTGTAAAAGGAATGAACTTCCCTATAGTTGGGTCTAATGGACTGATGGTAATACAAGGGTTGAAAGCATCTGAGTTAATATAGCAGGGCAAGCTAATAGAAACAATAACTTGCTATAAATCATCAGATTAGTCAGAAGAGGAAAAAGATTCACCGAAGTCCCAATACCCCTTGATATATTTCTGAAGGGAGGTTTCAACTACTTAGGTATCTATTGGGAGATAAGTTCTACCAAACGTAAGATGTCACATACTTTTTTTACTCATCCTTAGTGATAATTTCTTTTCTCAAATGATTGAGGTAGGTATTAAGGGATCTGCTATTTGGGATTAACCAGGACGAGATGATTAAGGATATTAAAGTGGTAGGAACTTTGGGAGCAAGTAACCATGCATTCCTACAGTTCTTGATTTTAATAAAAAAAAAGTTTCATTAAAAAAAAACCTCCAACCATGGATAATGGTTATTCCAACCATGGAAAGGCAAATTTTAATGAACCAAAAGAAATGATAAGAAAGGTGCTATAGAAATAAAACCTTAAAAGCAAAAAATGTAGATGGCTGTGACTTTTTGAAAAGGAAATTAAAAATTACATAGTCTCCAACAATACTAGTAGAGAAGAAAACTAGGAAACATCTAAAGAAGCCAATAGCCAAGCTATAGAATTCAAGAAGGAACTGATAATAAAAAAGGATATTTATTGGAAATCAAAGGAACAGCTAACAAGCAAGAATTATTTACAATGTTTCAAATGAGAAGTTAGGAATTCAGATCACTTGAAAGTGTCTTGAAGGCAGTGCTATGGTAAAAGTTAGTAAGTGTATGTCAAAAATAGGTCCTGCATTTCTTGCAAATCTTGCATTTCTTGGCAAGGTAACAATGCTGAGGATGTGAGCTTCCCATCTTTCAGCAAAGTTTTTGACAAAGTTCCACACAATGTTTTTACCGATAAAAGTTGTTTAGATGACACAGTAGGAAGGTGGCCCAGGAAATGCAACCACATAGTTCAACCCATTATGTGGATTATTCACAATAATTGGGAGCAAATTTAATTGAATGTGTGAAAGATCACCATGAGCATGATGGTGGTTAAATGGCTGGCTAACTATAACAATAAGCATGAAATGACATGAACGCTTGATCTGGAAATTGGAAAGCAGTAACCTATCGAGTCCCATAAAGATCTGTCTTGTGGACAGTATTATACATTATCTTTATTAATGACCTGGATAATAGGTGGATGATGCAGAACTGGAAGGCTTGGTCTCTATACTCAAAAATACAGAATGAGATTGTACATGTTAGAAATCTGAACTGAGAGGAACAAGATGTCCTCCAAAAGGAAGAATTGCAATGGATAACATGAGGAAATTTATGGCTGTGCAAGATTTGTGGCTTTGCAAAAACATCATAGAAGGAAAAGGGTCAGTCACTGAGAACAAGCTAACATGAACCAGCAGTGTGAGACAGCTGCTAAAAGAGCTAACATAGCTATGGGCTTCATCAAAAGAAGCACTGCACAAAAGGTACATCAAGTCCCTATATTATTCTACTCCAAACTGGAGTACTGTGTAGCAACAAAGATAATATAGGAATTTGAGGATATGTCTGCAATAACAGATTAAAGAAGAGAAAAGATTTGGAGAAAAGATGACATGGGAGACTTGATGCTGATTCAATATGTTAAAAGGTACCATAGGGAACTTGTTACTATCCACAGAAAGTAGAACAAGAATAATGGCTATAAGTCGCACCAACCTAGATTTCTTTTAGATACAAACAAAAACTTCCAAATGGTAAGATCTGTATAACAGTGGAACTGTCTCCTCATGGGTTGAAGGTTCTCTATTTTGGGAGATTTTTAAGAGTATGGACCCTCTTGAGACTAATTTAATAAGTTCTAATGCAAATTGCAGAGGGATTGTTTAAAAGTGCTTATAGTGGCTTCCAATTCCACAAGTCAATGATAGTCCAGTATTCTAGGCTTTGAAGCTGGAGAAGAAATTGTAATGCCCAAGCTCAAAACTCATAAACTGAATATGAAGCAATGCGATCATGAAAAAAAGAATGAATAATGGGTATCCACAACAAGGGGCTCAAAAAAGTATAAATGGCAGCCACAATCATACAATCACATGCTTTTTACATGTATGGTTGTGGCCATCATCTTGACTTTTTTAAACGCCTTTCTGCGGACACCCTTGGAATAATCTGAAACAAATGCAAACTTTGCTCATTCACAAAAAATTAATTGCTGTATACTCTTTAGCAGCAAACCTGCAAGGAAAAGAGGACTTCAGACTTAAGGGAATAATTTGAGCCATATTATTTTTTTAGAAATCAGCCATTACTATGCCATGTAATAGAAATTGGCTCCTGGTTTGTGTAGGAGGGGAACTAGGCAAGAAATCTTCAGAGGAATTTCTTCAAAAAATGCTCTCCAAATTCTTTTGGGGGCTTCATGCAAAATAAGAACAGTAGTCTCTGACTTCCTAGCCCTATCAAGCTAGAAACACATTATAAATCTGAAGACAGAATTATTATTCCCTTTCTCCAAATATCTCAAATTCTCTTCTCTTCTGCAGTTCATAACACCATATTGTACATGCATCTGCTCTCCTAGAAACTTAGTAACAACCTTTTTCAATTTCAGCACAGAAGAGTAGGTGTGGAAAAACAGAACTGGCTAAACTGAATTATCTCGTTTGCAACTAGCTTGAGGGGCAGTAGGATTTGACTTTCAAAATAATTCATCTTTTAAAATCTATTAAAGTTAATTCCATGTTGAAATCTGTCTTAATTTAGATAACAATATTGAACCAAATCACAGCCAAAGGAAAATCAATGAGCAACTAGTGCTGTGTTAATGCTCCAGGGATTACAGATCCCATGCTCTGGAGTGGGTTTTGACTTTTGAGGTATGCTTGGCTATAATTCTCAGCTTATCAGAACTTTTAGTCCATACATTAGAGGTGCGCCATGGGAAGCTGTGCTAAAACTAGCTGTATGGTTAAAGAAAAAGCTGGACTACCCAAACCAGAAAAGAAAGTTAAGCATTTTTTTAACCCCAGTTCCAACAACATTTTTCTCAAACGGAACATTTTATTATTTACTACATTTATATCCTGCTTTCTTTTTGTAGGAATATCTTTTACAATAGAAAACTGTGAGATGGACTGAGTTGAGAGAGATCACCAAGCCAGTTTTCATAACTTAAAGGAGAACTCATGATTTCTCAGCACCTTCAGCCACTATGTCAAACATAGCAAAACATAGGTTTTACTATGAATATGAAGCTAATTATACTCCACTCCAAAGAAGGTTCCAATAAACAGTAGTCTTGTTCTAGATTAACAGATAATAGCAATCCATACAATGGAGACCTCATTCTTACCAAACTGTCAAAAATGTTTTCTTACTTCAGAGGGAACAGAGCTCATATGACTAGATTCACATGAGTAAAAGTTCCTCCATGCAAAAATATCTCCTGTAAATAAAAATTTAAAAACCTATTATGTCAGAAAGTGTTCCAACCCAGCATTCTTCCTAATCTATTTTTTTTCTTTTCTTTGAAGAAAAATCAATAAAGTGCCATGTAACCTTTTCACAACTACAAATTGGCTTCTTTAAATCCAACTGGAACAAAGGCTTTACCTTGTAAATGGCTGTCTCTTCCTCATTGATTTTCTCCTCAACTTCTTCTTCTTCCTCCTCCTCCTCTTTTCCTTCCAGGTCACAGGACATTGCTCTGCGGATCTCAGGCCCTAGATCTTGTAAGTAGCTCAGTCCAGCCTTAATGGGGAGAGGTCCCAAAACAAAAGGATCAGCTATCTGTATTTCAGGGCCTCTTCATCTGACCATTTAAGGCAGGGGTCTCCAACCTTGGCAACTTTAAGACTTGTAGACTTCAACTCCCAGAATTCTGGCGGAGGAATTCTAGGAATTGAAGTCCACAAGTCTTAAAGTTGCCAAGGTTGGAGACCCCTGATATAAGGGATTCATCTTAAAAGTGGTAGAGTTACCTGCAAGGCAGAGGAGGTGCTTGGGGACCCATCTGGTCCAAGCAGTCCCTTTTCTTTCCGCTTACGGAATTTACGGAAATAATCTTGGATCAGGAATGTGGCATAGAATTTTCCTACAGTTATCTCTTCCCCTGCCAGTGGAAGATGCAAGCGTTTAGGAACCTGTGACTAAGTTCAAAGCATTCATGTTCCCTTAAAAACCTTCAGATGATGTTACAGAAATGTTTCACTCTTTTTTTAACTACAAGAGAATAGCACCACTGTTTTTGTAGTGCTGAGTGCATTTTGTTGTTTTCAAGGATGACTTCATTTTGCATCAAGAACAGTCATCAGCAAAATTTTGTTTTTGTTACACCTGCAGAATCTTAACTGGTGCAACACAAAACAAGGCTGAACAGCTGTTCAACTCCTGTGAATATTTAAGTGGCCCATTAAGCTAAGGTAATGTTTAATCTTCCCTCCTCTCTTGACTTTCTGGAGACTTGACAAGATAGTGATTTGACAGAAAGGAGAAAGGAACACTAACCTTCTGCAACAGGTAACACCTCATCCAGTAATTTGGGCTTTGTCCTTTTCCAGATCTTTTTGATGACAGAACGGAGTTCCCTATTGGCCATATCCAGGTCTTCTATAAGAGAAAAGGAGAATGAGATTTTATTCCTGATTCTTCTACTAAGCAACCTAAAACTATCCCAAGTAGCCTTTGGAATGAAGAAAAATGAACAGTGGGAATAGTCAGATGGAGGTGAAATGAATTAGGGAAGAAAAGAAAATGAGGAAGAAAACAAATAATTCTGGTTTATATATGTGATATATGGCAGTCCCAGCCTTATTCCCGTTGTAGTCCAATACTTCAGGAGTAAACTAATTTAAATGGCAGGCATAAAGCCTGGGGAAAGTTGTCATTATCATTTGTTTTAGTAAAACAGGAATGCTGGCTCTTGAAAATAGCATATTAGGACAGCCTTAAAACATATGATTCTAAAACAGCTGTATTATTTTACAGTATCACATATTCATCTCATTTCTTTTTCACTACTCCAGCAAAACAAAAGCAAGAGAAAAAGGTGGAGAGAAGGGTGGAGTCTTTCTGCTAATCGTGCGGGATAGGGTAGGACATAGGAGGAGCTGTTGAGAACAGAGAAAAGGTTTGTGGAAGCTTAATTAGAAGCCTGAAAATAGGAACTATCTTCATGTACAAAATGCTTCTCTGCATTAAATTAGCACTTTACCTTCTGTCTTGATCTTTAGTGATGTACGCACCAGAGCAAAGAGGGTGGCATTGAAAGTGACAGTTCCATCTGAGTTCAATGGCATGTTCATGGCCACCAGCCTCTAAAAGACAGGCAAATTAAATCAAGAATCCTTGCAAACTCCTCCCTGTTAGTGGTCACAATAGTCCAGATGAATATGATTTTTTCACTTACTTTGCAGGCCACTCGGTGGGGACAGAGCTTCCCAAAACCAAGAGGTGGTTGTATCCGGCGCAATAGAGTCACCACATCCAGATGCTTGATGTAACCTCTGGAAGAGAAACCTTTCTTTAATTAAGCCTTCCTCTATCTGATCTCCTTTAGTTTTGATGGACTATTCCCATCACCTCCAGTTCTCATGGTGAATGGGAAAATGAGAAACACACCTGTCATCTATCATTATGGGCTGCAGGTACTCTAAATTAATCTGCATGAAGATAAATTGCATTTTCACATGTATTAAGCACACGAATAGCCAAGCATTATAAAGGAACAGAATTTAAAAAGTATAGATTTAGACCAGAGGCCTATTAATTCAAATGTTTATCAAACAGCAGCATAGAAAGTAATAATCATACAAAACACATTTCAAAGACCATTTTAAATCAGAAAGATATAGGAAATGGACAATGTTGCTACTAGGAAAACACACTTTGCCTTGTCTCCATGATGTTGCTATTATTTTGTCTGAAATCCATGAGGGAAACAGACTTAATCATCCTCTGCTGTTAAAGGTGTGTAAAATATTTTAGGCGTTGTCAGCACTCAGCATCCTGGTGAGAAATCAACTGATTGAGACAGGAGAGGGTCAGCAACTGGGATATCCAATGTCACAATTACAGCCCTGTGTCAATTCCAGATAGATGGAGAGTCATTCAACTCAGCACTTAGGAAAGACCCTCAAATAGTGAAATCATGATCCAGAAATGATACAGTATAATTCCTTAGGCAGGATTACCACTTATATTTCGTTTTCAAAATATTAACTCAATATATAATCTACAGTGACTTTTGTGGTATGCATCAAAGCTATCAAAAGAAAGTAATATTCTTCTAGTGTCTCTGGTAACAATAGAACACTAGAAATTGTGCAGCTTAAGAGAAGTTAAAGATTCTCCTTACTGCCAGTGATGGGAAATTCTGGAAGATACTGCTACTATTTCCAAAATACTTACTGAAACTATTTCAATGAATAGAATTCAGTTTCTTACTTGGCAGCTGGATCATATTCTGACCAGATCCTCTTGAACTCATCCAGGTGGTGGGGACCCAGAATGGACCAGTCCCGAGTGAGATAGTCAAAATTGTCCATGATGACAGCAACAAAGAGGTTAATGATCTAGTAGACAAAATGAGTGAGAGCAAAAAATCAGAAGCAAGGAGCTTGATACTGTGAAGGTTATTGAGAAATAAGTCCTGTTGGGCTCAGCAAGTGTTCATAAAACTGTCATCAAGTTGAAGAAAAGGAATGGATGCCAGAGGGACTTAGTGAGAGTCAGCAACTCTTTCTAAGGGTCATTGCTTTGATTTAGGCTTGGAACATATTCAATAACACAATGGAAAGTGTGCCTTGGAATAGCTGTCATCTCAGTATTCTGGTCTGTAATTTGCCTTTCCAAAGCTTGGGATGAGGGGAGCTATATTCCACTGTATTACATTTGACTGAAAGACATTTAGCTAGAGAACACTGCTTGCCCACAATGTGCTTTCTTTTCAACAAGGAGAGTATGCCCCAATGATGGGATTGAAATTGGGTGTGGCTTGGTGGGTGTGACAGGGGAAGGATACTGTAAAATCTCCAGAGGTGGTATTTGCCGTTCTCCGAACTACTCAAAATTTCTGCTACTGGTTCTCCAGAACTGGTCAGAACTGCTGAATACCATCTCTAGTATGCCCTATATTTGGGATAGGAGGTCTTTTTGTCAGGAAATGTTCATGAGCATCAATCCTCCTCATTTTAGCAATTAAGCCTGGCCCAGTGGGGAAAGGAAATGGGATAAGCCACATACAGATCATTGGTCTGAGCTTCAGTAATGATGCAAGAGCCACATGAGGCTGAAATGACACACGACAGTGCTGTTGCTCCTACTGTTATTGACTAAGCAGAGAAACAGGAGAAGCACAATACAGGATCCTTTTTATGTGACAGAGATGAAACAGGAGCCAGAGCAGGAGAGCAATTTTAAAGAGACAAATTGCAGGAATAGAGATAGCTAAGCTGCGCCCACTCTGGCTCCCAGCTGTTCATTTGCTTCCAATTGCAGAAACAACTTCAAAGATGACACATATGTTCTCTGAGTTAAGTCTATTTTCAGGTAGCACAACCGGTGCATCAAAACGGACATGCGTGGTGGGAACCAATGTTTTAGTTTGTCAGTTATGAGATGGATCTTGGCTCTAAAGAAGAGGGGCTGGGTTGATAGATCTAGAATCCAGGTGCTAAATGGAAAGAACAGAGGGTACTTTATGTCAGGAACTCACCAGGAAGGCACACAGCATGAAGAAGCTGATGAAATAGACAATAGCAAAGTTGCTACCACAAGTGAATTCCTCCCCAGGTTCAAAATCAGACTCAGGGTCACAGCGCTTGCCAGGCAAGCTGGCTAGCATGATCTCCTGCCAAGCTTCCCCTGTGGCACACCTGGAGGGACAAGATGGGGGAAAAAACAGGCTGAATGTATCCTGCCAGAACAGAAACAATGTAAGAAAGTATGGAGTGAAAAAACAAAAACAACCCTCTTTAAATTTGTTTGCGGGACAATTTAGGAGACACACCTGATGGAAGTGCAATGCTGGAGGAAAAAAAGACTAAAACAGAGTCAAATGCCATTACATCTAAGATAGAAGACAAGTAGGAAATCCGAGGGCTGGAAGTTAGCCTGGAAGGGTATGGCAAACTCTTCCATTCCATGACAATAAATGTGCCCATCTGGAGCAGTCAAGCTAATATTGATGGAATCTATTTTTATTACATTTTAGGAGAAAAGACAGGAAAACTGATACAACAGATGTAATAATAGACTTGTTAGAAATAACCTGTGATGCTTTGAAGCACTGTATGTTTTAGTAAACTCACTGACTGCACCCACTGAATCACCATTCTAGAAAAAGGAGCACAACTACATTCCTACTATTTATATATTATTATGTATATTTGAAAAGTTCCTTTGGTGCCTATTCAACTTGTTCTCCCCATACTATTCTTATTTTTGTGGTATTAAAGGAGGAATAACAAGCTTTCTGGGATAAAGTAATGCTTTGATAAATGTTGTCTATCCCTGCTTCCAAATGCCAAAAGCTTGCTTTTAATTTTGATTTATTATAAACCTGAATTGAACCAAACACTCAGCTGGGAGTTCTTCTGACATTATAGCAATTAATCAGTGGAATAACTTGCCTCCAGAAGTTGTGAATGCTCCAACACTGGAAATTTTTAAGAAAAGATTGGATAACAACTTGTCTGAAATGATATAGGTTTCCTGCCTAAGCAAAGGGTTGGACTAGAAGACCTTCAAAGTCCCTTCCAACTATTCTATTCTATTCTATTCTATTCTATTCTATTCTATTCTATTCTATTCTATTCCATTCCANTTCCATTCCATTCCACTCCACTGTGTAATCATAATTTGTGAGTTAGAATTTAATTTGTGAATTGGCCCAGATTCTGTCAGTCTTTTGGAAACAAGGAAGGAAGAAAGAAGCCATTTGCTTATTTTCTCCCAAATTAAGAAGGAACAGGAGAAACAGAAATACCTGAAAAGCAGCAACACAGCTTGTGGAAAGGTCTGGAAATTATTGTTGCGATTGATGGCTGTACTATCTTGCATAGCTATTTTGCCAAAGGTCTGAAAGACAAGGAAGCCAATTTCAGGTTGTGACAAGATACAACAAATAAAAACTCTAATGTAAAATGTTTCCAGGTGCACATAATTCAGACTTCCTTGCATTCTGTCTCCTTTAAAAGATCAGAGAATAAAAACAATATTTCTGCTATGTTACTAGAAGTGCAGCTGGATGTTGCTTCTAGAATATAGCAAGAGCTAATTTTCTGGCTCTGACCTATTAAGCTCTACCTGAGATGGCAGTAAATGTTTCTTGGGGACATTATTTAATCTGCACGCGAAGAAACATAGGTCGTACTTAGCCTGACTGGAACACCTACACACATACAAATATATGTTGCATGCACATCGTTGCCTTGCACAAAGAAAAGAATCAACTATTTCAGTTCTGATAATACAGAGCCTCATACAAAGGTGCAGAATTCTAGCTCCTACCCCCATGAAATGCCTACAAGTCACTCAGGTTTGTTCAGAGATTCATTTGTAAGAAAAAATGCAGCAAGGAAGATTCTCTGCTCACCTGCATGCCAATGACAGCATAGATAAAGAAAATCATGGCAATGAGGAGGGCCACATATGGCAAAGCCTGGATGGGAAAAAAAACAGTAGTGAATTTGGAGAAATAAGTCTGCAGCCCGGGCTAGATCCTCCTGGTTTGACGCAAAACCAGTGTTTAATGCTCCTGTTAGCACATTTCTCAAGCATGTTCTTTCCTTCCTACCCTGCTAGAACAAAGTATGCAGCAATTTTAAGTCTTAGATTTAAGGCAACGGTTACGTTCTCATCATTCCCCTTCTGACCTGGAAAGATTTGATGAAAGTCCAGAGGAGGGTACGGATACCCTCACCTTTGCTGAGGAGCTTGACCAGGCGCATGACACGGAAAAGGCGGAAGAAGGTGATAGAGATACGGGAACTGTCCTCTGAGCTCTGTGGAGTCAAGGGGAATTGGGTCAGCAAGAGGTCAGAACAAGTAGCCCCATAATAGAAATATATGTATACACATCACATAGGGCAACATACTAAATCCACCCCACCATCTTGCTGAATCTGTACAGCTTCATTTAGTCCTGTAATCAGCTTTCAACTGGGAGCAGCAGCCTTGACAGCGATGGCCTTCTCCTATATTCTGCTCCAAACAGTAGAGTTTAGAGGTATGACGTTGCCATTGTAACATGATGCTCCCATTTAGTTATCATAATCAACACATGCATTTTGTCAGACAAAGTTGTATATCTGCAAATACGTGGGAAGTAAGCTCCATTCCCTTGGCCACCAACATCTACCTCCAGGAAAGTCTGAGCAACCTACAATCCCACAATATATTGGGTATAGCTATGACTCCCCCTGTTTTGCATAGCTAGCTGCCTGTTCTGTTCCTAGTCCAGACAGTTCTCTGGTCCAGGATTAACAGAACAGAGCTGCGTAGTTGCTAGGCAACTGTGCCACTTTTATTTTTCCTGCCTCCATCTGCAGCAAAGATGGAGGTCCCAGAAAAAAGAAAGATGAAAGGAAATCCTTAGCTATAACTTGAGGCAATGGTACCAGTGGAGCCAAATTGCCATTATTCAAGAGCAACCTAAAAAATAATAACATTGCATGTATTGTTGGCAAGACCAAAATGATACCCCCATACTATTTATTTAGTTATCTTTGCCCAACAATGTCTTGCATTCTTTCCCAAGCCTTCCACCACTTTTCTTCAGTTTGGTCCATTTAGATTCCCCAGCCAGTGCGATCCCAATGGGAACTTCACATCTGGGAGGCACAAAGTTATACAATACAGTGGCTAGGAATGATTTCTCTACCATGTATATGCTTACTTGCTTATTTTATATGTAGTGCCCCAAAATACATTTTTACAACACACATTGATACATAGCATCTACTAAACTCTGCCTGAATTTAAAGACATTTATTTTATACAGTAATTTACAATCCCTATGATAGGCTTGTCACATCAACATTCATGCTTTATCACAGGCCTGTTTCATTCCTTCTAGCCCAGGGGTTCCCAACCCCCAGTCCACAGCCCACTACCAGGCCATGGCCTATTAGGAACTGGGCTGCATGAGTGGTGGGCTGGCCTGCGCATGCACATGCAGCTTGACTTGTGTGAGTGGCAGGCCAGTGTGCACTTGTGTGCCCATGCACATGCCAGCCCGCAGCTCCCACAAGTCAAGCTGCATGTGCATTCGCTGTCCTGTCCCTTGTGCAACCTGGTTTCCCTTCATCCTGCCCCCGCAGCCAGGCCACCAAGGTTGGGGACCACTGTTCTAGCCTACATCTCTGGCATACTTCTCTGGCATCTCCAAGGAGCTTAGAGCAAGATCTTAAGGCGAGGTCACATCGGCCGACGGATGCAAAACGTATGTAAAAAGGACACAGCGGACGAGCAAATTGTCCATCCATTGTTATCCGCTCTCAAAAGTGCCCCAAATGTGCATAAACAGAGCGGACAACAACGGAAAGGAACGGATGTGGGGAGGATGTAGCAAGGATGTTAAGCGGATGTCACGGAAGCCTAGCGGTGGAAACGGATGATACATCCGCAGGCTTCCATGGGAGAACAGCGAAGTGGATGCGCAGAGGAAGGAGAGGATGCAGAGCGGATGCTAAGCGGATACAGCGGATGCATCACGGACGTCTAAGCAGATGCATAGCGGGATGCCTAGCGCGATGCAAAGCGTTCACTTGCACATGCAGGGAGATGCATTGCGTCAGCCCCGCGGATATAAAGGAAGCAGCTTCGCAAGCAGGTCACCATTCAAGGAAAGACCTGCTGCAAACACATCTTCAGCAACAACCATGGGAAGAGGAAGCCTGTGCCAACTCCTGCCAGCCCTGGCAAAGGACAGGTCTACCATCCCCCCCCCCCCGGTGCTGACTCTGCTTCTGCTGGGGCTTCTGCTGCTGGGCTGCTGCTGCTGCTTCTTCTGCTGCTGGTGCTGACTCTGCTGGTGCTGGTGCCTTCTGCTGGTGCTGCCCTGGTGCTGGTGCTTCTGCTGGTGTGACTCTGCTGCTGTTGCTGCTGGTGCTGCTGCTGGTGGTGGGTGGACCAGCCCTAGAACCTCAAAGCCCTGCTGATGAGGGCCCAGAAGCCCTGCCAGAGGGAGGAAGAGGCATTCGCCGAGAGAGAAAAGGGGGAAGAGGAGACAGTACTCCATTGCAGAGGAACATGAGGGGAGGTGCTCTAATGGCTGAGGGAGAACAAGTTACCTCTGGAGGAAGGGACACAGGCTCTATCGAGATACCAAGCGGAAGCAGGCGGCTTGGAGAGGAAGGCGGAGAGCCTGGGCTACACTTCGATGTCTCTCCTGGGGTGGTGGAAGCACATGCACACCTGGTACGGGAAGCTGATATTGAAAGAAGTCTGGCCAGGCGTCGGTCAAGCTACACGACCGGGAGAACCTATGTCATGGAAAAGTGCAGCTTCCTGGGGGTGAGGTCGCCACGAGGAGCAGCCCTCTGTCACCCTCACTCTCAGGCAGCCCACAGAGAGCCAGTCCTCTTCTGGCCAAGAGTCAGGCAGGTATGCTTTGGAGCGCCCCACGACGCAGACCCCCCCCCCTGATAGCTGCACTCCCTGTGCCGGAGCACATGGAGGGACCCCTGATGCAGATCGGAGCAAGAAGAGGCCGGTGCCACAAGAGACCAACCCACCCCCACCCCTAGCTCCACCTCCCGCAGAAAGCAGGCAGAGAGGCAGACCGGAGGCGCGGCCACACTGTCCTCTTGGAGATCAGGGACCCATCAAGAGCAGCGTAGATCTCCTCTCTCAGCTGGTACACTTCAACATACCATCCTCTAACAGAAAGCCCTTCCTCCACCTACGTGAACCAGACCCTCATGGAAATGCCCGAAGCCCAGTACCAGGTGATCAAAGGAGAGGATCACCGGTCTTCTGCACCACCTTCCAGGCCCAGCTGAACCTGCTCTGACCCAGTCCAAGTCTGGCTCCTCCACCCCAGGCAATGTCACAGCCCTTCCAAGGCTTTCCACAGCCCGCTACCCTACCAAGGCTACGGATACCAGGAGTTCCAGCAGCACAGGAGCCCTTCCCAGTCCAGGCACAGGTACATCACACAACAACAGGTGCCACGATGCCACCGATGCGGACAGACACCACAGATGCCACCAACGCCACAGATGCCACCACAGCCACAGATGCCACCCACGCCACAGATGCCACCCGACGCCTCACCTCGCTCACCTGCAGACCAGACAGCCCACTACACTCCTCCTTCTCCACCCCACAGCCAAAACCCGCCGCCTCAGAACATCTGTCATCGGTCTTGGGACTGACATCCCATGTCCTGGAGGAAGGGCCTCTCACATCACGGGATTGAGCCAGCTCTCTGAGAGCTTCCTCCACGCACCATCCCCTGTTGTCCTCTCAGGGCCATGCACCCCAATGCGCCTCAGACCAGCACTCCAGCAGCAGCCACTCCACCAGCAGCACCTGGACCCTTCACCCCTAAGACTATGGGCACGCCTCAGAGTGGACTGAGGAAGAGTGCCAGAGACTGGGTTGCTACCTGAGACTTGTTCTTGCTTGGGACATTTTCTTGTTCATTTTTGGCTTTTTTAATAAAGTCCTATTAGTTTGTGTTATTAAAAATGGGTTATTCTTTGCGGTTGCACCACACTTGCGGCTTCAGTCTCTTTTAGTGAAATAAAAGTCTTGGTGGAAATTTTTTAGAAGATGGTTTAAAGCCTTTGCATGCTTGTGGAGGATGGGTAGGCATAGCTGTGGGGATGGCAGGGATACCTGTGGTATGGTAAATAGGCTGTGGGATGGGAATAGGCTGTGGGATGGGCAGGATACTGTGGGATTGGGACTAGCTGTGGATGCGGCAGATACCGTGGGCTGGTTATGCAGTACCTGTCATGGATGTGGGATGGGTATATTCTGTGGGATAGATAAGCCTCCAGTGCAAGGCAGTGGGACGTCATGGTCCAGCCGCCCTCCAGGGTGCCACACATATGGCCCTTTATTATCAATAACAATTTAATCATTATCCCACACATTTCAAACATAAATACAACTCTTTATTAATGCCCTGTTCATTGTAGGCACCTCAACATACATGCACAATCTCATCAGTCTGATGAGACAGGCCTCAAGAGCATCCAAAGTTATCTACCATCCTGTCTTGCCACTCCACTGCTCCAGTCTGGGGAGTTGCACCAGTGTTTCAGGAGGTTTGCTGCTTCTTCCCTTCACTGTGAAGCTCTGTTGGGCCTGACATCCACAGTGTCTATCAGGTTAGTCCTTGCCTCCATTCACCCAGCTCCATGTCCCCCATTGCTTGTTGCAGTCCACGACCTGTTCTGCAACACTGGTAGCGGGTGCACATGAGATTGTGCAGGATGCAGCAAGCTTCCACGATGTCCCACATCTCTGGGCGAAGCTGCATGTGGGAGAAGTACCTGAACCTGTTGCCAGGATGCCCAAAGGCGTTCTCCACCACCCGTCTTGACCTGACAGCCTGTAGTTAAGATCCTCTCTTCACGGGTGAGGCGTCTGGAAGTGTAGGGCTTCATGAGGTTAGGTTGTGAGGGAGAAGCGTCATCCCCACGATTGAAGTTAGGACACATCTTGCGTATCCGTTGGGTAGGGGGTCTGGATCTGGAAGCCCATGATGAGGTTGCGTTCCAGCCCTCCCTTCGAGGTCAACTGGCGTTGTTATACCTGGCATTTGAAGAATACCCTTGCATGAAAGCATTGATGTACATGAAACTTGTAGGTCAGCATCGACCATGGCAACAGAGGATGATGCTGAAGAAGCCTTGTAGTTAAATAATTTGGACCTGAGTTGGCGTGGAACGTTTGTAGGCCACGTGCTTTCCATCTATGCGCTTCCAACGGTTGTGGGGAAGTTCCACCTCTGATACCACTGCTCTGCCACCTTCTTCCAGCCTTCTTCAGTGGTGGGGCACTGGAGGAGCTCCTCCAGGTATTCTTCGATGATGGCCTGCACCACCTCTGACCCACAATGTTGATGGTGTTGTGTGGCAACCCTCCAGGCGTATTGCATGTTCCTGTAGTGGTCCCGGAGGCCAGGTGGCGAGACAGTCATGCCACTTGAGTCCAGGTCCAGGCTGGGCCGGAAGTTGGTGTTTGCCTTGGTCAACCTGAGTCTCAGCTGGCTCCACAACTTTCGTCAAACATGGCTGGTGGCATCCCTCAAGGGGGGTGATAGTGTGGAATGCACGCAGTGTCTTGTTACCTCAGCTCCACCATCAGCTTGTCATACAAGTCCAGTACTCGGCTCTTCTCGTGATCCATCTTCGGACCCCACACACGTATCTTGGACGCCCTCCTTTTTCCTTGCATAGAAGCAGGTGAAGACCTGAAGAGGGCTTTCGCACTGCTGTAGAAATGATGGCGGCTACCACAAGGAGTGTGCGACAATCCATGGGTGGAGCATGACTGGATGCTGTGGAAGAGCAAGAGCAAGAGCAAGGCTGAGAGGTCTGCACAGCAGGGCTGCTGTGACTGAAAAGTGAGAATCCAGGTGATTCTCCCCCTTTTTATACGGAAATATAGTTTTTCCCTAGGTGTCTTCTCTGCATCCTCTAGACATCCAAAATATCTGAATACGTCCCCTATTGAACGTTTTTTCTGTTTTTAATGGCTTTATATGCGAGCTGCATCCGCTTACATCCTTTCTATTCCGTGCTACTAAACGCTGGCATGGACGTTCCGTGTCCGTTTCGCTTCCTCCCTCTTTCCATTTTCCGCTGGGAGCAGATGCGAGTTGCGCGATGCGCAGCGGATCCTGAGCGGTAACAGCGACTGTGTAACATTATGTGGAACGTTTGTTCCCTGTATGTGTCGCAGATGTAGAACGGACGCAGGCGCGGGAGAAGTTCATTCCGCTCAAAAAGTTTTGTGCAGCTCAAAACTTTTTGAAGCGGATGAAATCTCAGTAGACGGATGCTGGGAGCGGATGGAACCGTATGAATCCGCACGCAGTGAGTACAGAACGGATGCATCGCGTTAACTCACAACGGATGGCAAGCGTTTTTCTCCATTTTACATCCTCTTTCCATCCGTTGGTGCAGTGTGACATGGGCTTTACTTTCGCAACCCTTGAAATAAGGCAAGTAAGAATGACTTTGTGAACTGAATGAGGATTTGAACCTATGTCTTTCTTCTTGTAATTTGGCACTCACACCACAACATCAAATCGACCCCACTGTGGATTTTGTCACAGTCATTGCTTCTATAATACATAAATCAACTTTTCTGATTCATGGGGTAATATCTCACACCATAGCTTCCTTTCTGTTGGAGGGAAGGAATCACAACATGATTGAAGATATGGTGGAGGTACATAAGATCAAGCCAATTTTGTGTCTCATAATATCTAGTGCATGAAAGCAGTAATGCAGACAATATATGGAGGAAAAAAGAAATAGGAGGATAGAATCCAGAGATAGAATCCAGAGATAGAATCCAGAGATGAGTAAATAAAAGACAAAAAATTCAGAAAATAAATGAACTCTGGAGCACATTATACTGTATATCCCCAAAACATATTCATTTCTTGCATAAAGAATAACTACAACAAAACATGGAATAAAAGCTCTGGAGAATATTGATTTTTGTTTGCTTTGTGATTTCAAGGATCAAATCTAGCCTCAGTTATGAAAAATGAATGGCTAATGTTGGTCAGTCATTCTCTCTTGCTGATCGGAGGATTGTATACTGAGAGAAAATAGTTGATTATTTGGAGAGTAAAAGGAAAGGGGACCCATGAAAGCTTTGTTAAACTCCGAGAGAAAAGGCAGGCTATCCATCGAACAAATAATATAGCAAATAAATAACAAAAGCAAATTCTTAGCCTTTGTGATAGCCAGGAACTATATTTGAATTACATAATCAGGGGAAAAAAATATCAGGTGTAATAGTCCTTTCAGTAAATAACCACTCTACATGGGACTGCTCTTGAAAAGTATCTGGAAGTGTCAGCTGGTGAAAAATGCAGTGGCATGGGCAGTTAGCAGGGGTGGGATTCTACCCGTTCGTACCTATTCGCTAGAACTGGTTGTTAATATTCGAAGCAGTTCGGAGAACCGGTTGTTAGAAGAAATTACTGGCCTAATCCTGTAAGGAAGGCAGGAAGGAAACATTCTGGTGTTGCTTACAGAAAGTGCCTCTCCATTAACTCTTATTACATTCTTGGCAGGACTAGACTTCCTGTCTCAGGAACATCTCTGGAGTTTTTTTCCCCATCTTTGCTGGTACTTTGCTTGTGTGGAGTGACCATTCAAAGTTACAATGGAACTGAAAAAAGTGACTTATGACCGTTTTTCACACTTATGACTGTTGCAGCATCCCCACAGTCACGAGAGGCCAGACGAGGAGATGCGTGCCTCGATGTGAATGATACTGAGTTGGCCATGCCCAGCAAGTCATATTACCACCAAGCCACACCCACTAACTAAACCATGCCCACAGAACCGGTTGTTAAAAAAATTGAATCCACCTCTGGCAGTTAGGTATGCCCCAGTGGTGGGTTTCAAACATTTTTACCACTGGTTCGGTGGGTGTGGCTTGGAAGGCGCGCTTTGCGCACGTGCACACACTTTGCATGCATGCACACATGAAACATGCACCTTGTGCAGGCGCAGAGGCATATGCGCAGACGCAGAGGTTTTCCAACTCACCTCCTGCAAGACTGCATTCTCTCGGTCATTTCAGCAGCTGCCTTGCAGCATTCTGCTGTGCTGCACAAAGCAGCTGTGCTTCAAAAGCAGGGGATAAAGATGAGTATGGGAGCCCAGGCAGGTGGGTGGGCCCAACAGCAGAGTGGTGGAAAGAACCGGTTCAGTCTCTGCTGCTCATCGGTGCTACCGGCTCAGCAGAACGGAGTTGAACCGGTAGAATACCACCACTGGTATGCCTCCATCCCATCAGGCCTGGCAGAGGTAAGGGCATGTTACATTAGGCAAGGGGTTTTGTTGGGTGGGACCTAGAGAGAGCGCCTTTTCTGCCACGGCAGCCGCCCTTCAGAACATCATTCTTCCTGAAGTGAGATTGGACTGTTCACCTCCTGAATGGCCCTCTAAACTGGGTTTTGCCATCAGGCCTGGGGATTCCATGGAAGTGAGGAGTCTATTAAATGGGCATTATAATTTTAGACTGTGTTCTTCTCTGTTTTTTTGTTAGTTTTTACATTGTTTTTAACAGATAAACTATGTTGATTGTTTATCTTTTAACTGTGTACATCGTCCAAAATCAAAATTCAATAAATCAATAAAATAAGCATACAGTTGACATATTTTGACTTTTTCAACAGCTGTTCTGCAAATGAACTTCAACACTGCTCAGATAGCTTCTGTGGGACACATATCATATTGGGAATCACTCACGTTGATTTCAGTAACAGCGATGTCTACTATACTCCCAACCACGATCAAAGCATCAAAGGTATTCCATGCGTCAACAAAGTAGTGCTGCAAAAGAACAACAGAGAAAAGCTCCAGAAAGAGCCAGTCAGAACTAATTTATATCCACTGACCCACCCACACCTATTTATCTGAGCAAAAATAGCATGGGCCTGTCCTATTAAAGTGATTGGTCCCCTGCTTTTCCTTGGGCAAAATTCAAGATAGAGTTTGGGTTATATAATGTCGAAATAACCGAAGCCCAATCTTGGGCAGAGCCTCTTCTTTCTACACATTTCTACACATTTTTCAGATGTGTAGTGATCCTGCTTCAGATTATTATTCATGTCGCTGAGTAACCAGAAAGGGCATGCAACAAGGAAACACAACCTTCCCTTTCCAGAAGCTCTTTACCACCTTAACAAAGTTCAAACCTCAACAGTTCAATTTTGTCCTTTGGGGCTCAAGACTGAGAAGTGGGGGAAGGCACAGGCACAATATCTTATTCAGCATTAACCAACCTGAGTTGTTGTTATGGGTTGGCCGAAAAATCAAAATGTGTTGATCACACATTTTTCACCGCCAGCACCATCACTACCTATTCTGCTTGAAAGTGTGATCTTAATGTATAAAAATGTGTGTTGAGAGAAGGCTCCTGTGCTGCAATTTTAAATGCTTCAGAATTTAATGCAAAGATGTAGGTCTATCTAGAAGGATATCCTAAATTCCTGAAGACAATACACACCAAATAAAGGCATTTTTACAGGCAAGGTTTAAAAGTGGAGGGCTCTACAGATCGGCAAAACCATATATTTAACAGAACCTGAAAGTTTGACAAATAACCTCACCTCCCTTCTCACATTGCAACAGTAACTGAGCATACTGGAAAGAATGTGAGAATTTTCTTGAACACTGCACCATCAGGAATAAGGAGATCCTCCAAAGGGAGCTCTATTGAAAAACTTGAAATAAAAGTTCCTCTCAACAAACAAATTGTTATATATGATGCAGAAGACTGACATAAGAACTCTTAAGTATCTTAAAGAAAATCCTTCAAGATGTAATTAGTGATAACCTGGTATTAATCAAAGTGTTCTGGAGTTATGGGAAACAGTTCTCTATGTGTTTACTTTTGTAAAACTCCCAAACCTTGGGCTTGAAGGCAATAATCTTCAGAAACATTTCAACAGTGAAGAGGCCTGTGAACACCATATTGAGCAGATCCATCACATTATTAAAAGGCTCTGACTGTTCATAGTGCTGAAAGAAGAGATGAGACATGAATAATACAGGAGAATTTTGCAAATCTTGGTGATTCAAGTGGGGTTTGTTGAGAATCTCCTTATAATAAGAATGAATGCTGAACTCAAATGTATCTTTCCTAGGTTCTTTAGGGTTTTTTCCTTCTTGTTCACACTCATACAGGTTTGTGCAAATTATTCTATGGTCTTATCTTTCTCATCTATTTTGCTGCTCTGCAGCTGAATCCCCAACTTCTGTGGCACCTCCAGCATCTTCATTTTCTTCATATGGCCTTGAGTAAATTTTCTCATAGTTTACCAATTCATTACACTCACCACTGAGGCCCAAATATTAGTGTTACATATTTATTTTAGAACTATGTTTGTCTGTTCACCTTCTCTTAAAGAGGAAATAACTGAGCAGTGCCTTTTGATATGTGGCACTACAAATTATGCTTCTCACCTGTACAGCCAAAGCAATAGTGTTCAGCAGGATCAGTACAAACATGATGTATTCAAAACAAGTGGAATTGACCATATACCAGAATTTGTACTGATATTTGTTCTTTGGAATATAGCGTCGTAAGGGTTGAGCCTTCAAGGCATATTCCACACATTGCCGCTACGGGAAAAGAAAAAGAAAGCAATTCAGCTGAGCAGTAAGAGAGAATTCCCCCCCACTGCATCTTTTGCACATTTCTTCAGCAACACCCTGAACTGCTGGCTGCAACAGTTTTCACATCATAAAGCAACATTTTCTAATTTTGTAAACCAAAGCCTCAATACACATGAAGAAGACTGGTATATGTCATATTCCACGAGGACTGAAATTCCTGATGCCGTTTCCTTCTGCATATCCACTGACAAAATTCCAAATCCAATATTCCTGCACCTTTCCTGTTTTTTATTCTGTTATGAGGGGTTTTATTTAGCTTATGGCAAATACATGGACTTATAGTGGTTCAAATGTTAATCTCCAGTCCACCCACCCAGGGTGGTCTATGTTGAAAAAAATCAGGCATCAGGTTCGTATAAGCTCTTGATGGACATTTGGATACAAAGTTGGGTACGGATCCTGTTCAGAGTTGATCAATACTGGCAAGGATCAACCTGGCACCTTTTGTGTAGGGTTATCTATGTAACTGCTGTATCTAGGTGTGTTCAGCAGCCCATTTGGCTTTCCACTGTATGTTGATGTCAAAGTTGTTAAACAGCTGTTGAGCAAGTGCCAGAGAGGGCTTCCTGGATTTAAGCTTGCCAATTGATAGATGTGGAAGATCAGCATGCACAGGGAGAAATAGGATTCTCAAAATTTTGTTGTGTTCCTTCACTAAGGCTTCCTGTCTTCGTAGAGCTGGTGGTGCAATGTGGCTCAAGATGGGGAGCCAGCAAGTAGTAGTAGATTTTATGCAACCGCTTATGAGAGTTGTTAATATTAATGGGGTGTTAATGCTGGATAGGTGTTGTTTGGATTTGAATTATTACTAGGTGATCTGGTTATAAGCAATTTATGGGAAACATAGACAAAAGACTCTGATCAGACCTCATACCAAAAAGTTCTTGCAAAAATAATTATTTATCACTTTCAAAAATCTCAAGAGCTAAACTATAGTGTTTTTCCCTTTGTTCTGCCTTTTTTTTAAATAAAAGGAACCCAAAATGGCTCACATGACTGCCACTTTTTCCAATTTGCTATGGCTGCATATTCTCCCTCAATAAATAAATACAAATACATGTATTTAAATACATACATACATACATAAATAAATTTACATAAATAAATACAAATACATACATGGCTTTTCAAACTCCATCTCCTTTTCCCAGTGATAACAGTTTTGTACTGATGTATATTATTAGAATGCATCCTAAACTTGATGAATAATGAATTGTATTTATTAAGGAGTGTTCTCAGAACAAAAACAATTAATAAATAGGGTAAAACAATACTTCAGAAATGAAAATCATTCTTTTATTCAGTATTGAAAAACTGGAAGAGAACCATCTCATTCTTCTCAGTACAAAGGGCAAAACTTTATATTTTTATATTGAGAGGGAAATAATTTGATCCCCATTAAAGAAAGGCAAAAGGGATATACAGTGGCAAAGTCCTTGATTGCTGATGTGAATGAGTAATTATGGGAGTAAGCTAATCTTCCCTAATCCAAGACTTTCTAAATATGACAGAACTGTGTGATATCAGGAATTCTCAGCCAATGTGGCTTTCTTACAGTTGCAATCCCAACACAACATGAAGATTACTAAGTTGGGGAAAGGTGAACTAAGCTAATGTCATTTGGAGAAGAAAAAAAAGGAATTTGAAATGTTATTTCAAAAGCAAATACAAGGAGTTGGGTATTAGAATGCTACCTGGTTCTTGTCCAGCTCACAGTTTTTGTATTCCTGCTCTCCTTGGGCCCGGAAAGTGATGATGACAAAGCCCACAAAAATATTCATCATGAAGAAGGCAATAATGATGATGTAGACAATGAAGAAGATGGAGATCTCCACCCGGTAATTGTATATTGGTCCTTGGTTTTCTGCATTGGCATCAATAGCTTTGTACAAGAGCCTGGCATAGAAAGTGGCAAAGAAAGTGTAAGAGGGTGCATAGCGGGAATGGAGAAATAGAAATTGGGTTTTTTTTAAGACTTTCAATCAAGGCCACAGTAAGAATACTCTTGAGAACTGGACACTGGGGATTCAGGGGAAAACATTCTGCCCTGCTTGTAATACTTTGTGGAAGCACTTAGCATCTGATTTGGATACAACACTCCAAATTGAGGTCATGACTTGTCAAAATTGCTGGAACCCAGATGAATTTCTGTCATCTGAATGGTCTGGACAAAGCATACTCGAAGTCCCAAAAGACTTGAGCATTTTCTCTCTTCAGAAAAGATTCAAACCATTAATTACAGAATTCAGGCTGGTTTGTGACCAAATAAAGATGGATTAATTGAATTCAAGGTTCCAAATAAGTTCAGAATGTAAGATATTGTTCAGATGTTCTATATTACATGTCCCCCATCTGAGTCAGCATATCTGCTCAAGAAACAGAGGGAACCAATACAATTCCATCAAGTTCTGTTGAAGTCTCATCCTGCAACCTAATTTTCAGCCTGAACAGAATCACATTACTCTTATTGCTGCTTTTTCATGATGACCCACTTCCTCTGGATTCAGATTGTCAGGAAAATAAATAAATACTTATATACATATCCACCCTGGGATAAGCAACATTATAAAAAGCACAGAAAAGAATTAAGTATAAAAATAATAGGCTGGATTTATTTAAAAAAAATCAGCCAGGATTCAATTAAATTCTTAAATCCTCTAGCACTTTGTCTATTTCTATCTGCTATCTCTATCTAAGAGCCATGGTGGTGCAGTGTTTAGAGTGCAGTTCTGCAGGCTACTTCTGCTGCCTGGCAGTTTGAATTTGGCAGTTCCAATCTCACCAGGCTCAAGGTTGACTCAGCCTTCCATCCTTCTGAGGTGGATAAAATGAGGACCCAAACTGTTGGGGGCAAAGCACTGCAAAGTGGTATATAAATCTAAGTGCTCTTGCTATTGCTTTTTGAAGCCTGGAATACCACCATGAAACCCAATGGGGCACTTCCACTCCCTTGGTTTAATCAAACACAGTCTTTTTTATAAGTATTCAAAAGGCAAAAGGAGAAGGAAAGAAAAGAGAGAATTGTTTTTTATGGTGTTTGCAGTCATACATCTATCTCTGTTCCTGAAAAGAGGATGAGAAAACACCAAGTACCCTTCATTTTGGGGCTAGCGGAACATATTCTCTTACTACACTTCTGAGCTAAGCAAGAAGTATCTAAACAACTGCTTAAAGCAAAAAAAAAATTTAAGACATCTGGGAATGGCAAACATCAAATAGACATGCATGCACTCCGAGCACAACTTCTACAGAGTAACTCACTCTGGCCATCCTTCAAAAGTGGAGACAGTGAAGAGAGCCATCATGCCTGACAGCACATTGTCAAAGTTGAAGTCACTGTTGAGCCACATGCGCTCACGCACCATTGGGTGAGCCACATCTCCATCCTTGTACACAATGAATGTGCCTCTGGATTTGGAAGGAAGGAATGGAAAATGGACAGAAGAAGGAATATGATAATTTTGAATCGATTGAATAGTAGATTATCTGTATCTATTGAATTTGCATGTGTACATTTAAAATTACTGATAACTGCTTTTTTTAGCAGTTTAAATATGTCAAACAAACAAATAAACAAGTATTTATGTAATAGAGCTAAAAAGAATCTGTAATTATCTGGCAATTACTGGTAAATCATGCTAATCCCAAATTTTAGCTTTCAGCTCTGATCTCACCAGAATTACACCTGGGGTATCATTAATGTAAGCATGAATAGAGTTTTTGTCATTCTGCTACTAGTAGTAAACAGTAGCACAGTTGGAAAGCTGAAATCAGCAGTGTTCACAAAGGTCCTAAAATGAATCAAGGAAACATGGCAGGGAATAGGACCAGGATCAAATCCATTTTTTTTCTATCCAGTTATTTCAGTGCAAAGCTACAACACTGATGCTACAGGGAATTATTTATCTGTCTTCTACTTATGTACTCTCATTAGAGCAGATTTTATACTTACTTGCACTCAATTGGAGTATGCTTGGCCTCATCTGTGCAGCTATAGAATTTGCCCTGAAGATACAAGGATAAAAAAAGTAGGCAGTCACAGGAGACGGATTTTTCTTGGAAAACTATCTGTCTAGTCTCTTGGAACTTACTGAAATTCAGAGGAAATGCTTTATATATCAGTTCAAATAGGAAAAGCCTTCAGACAGAAGACTAAAGTTCTTCATTTTGAGCAGTTGTGAGGTCCTTTCAATCTATGGACTAGATATTGAGGTGAGTGCCTCTCCATTCAGTCCAAAGAATCCCTTATGTATTTCCATTTGTGCCACGATCATTATATATATCACCAACTCTTTAGACTATATTATAACATTGTCTTTGGTAAATATTCCCAATAATACTGTGAATCTTAGGGAGACGGCTGGTTAAGAAGGATGAAATATAAATTATTTTAATATCCTGATTTATACAGTCAATCAATCTACCTATCTACTTATCTACCTATCTACCTACCATATATACCACTAGAATCCCAAGATCCTAGCAATTTTCAATAGTAAAAAACCACTATGATGCAACATAGATAAAAACTTGTTTAATTAGGATCAAATCAGTTATGGATATAATTTCAACCATGAGGCAAAAACATCGGTAGAAGGCAACTTCCATTTGCAAAGACCTGTACAATATCTCTAACTTTGCAGCTTTTTACAGATATGCTAAGAATATCGCTATTATATTCTCCACTGGAAGACATTTCCTAAGTTGGTTACCTTAACCAGGAAACATTATCCCTGGGCCACACCAATTTTACTTCATCTGCAACATTTCCATCCAGGTCAAAAATACTGAACTGGTTGTTTCTGCCTGGAGAAGAAAGCTATGCTTTGCCCTGTACCCATAAGCCTACTGGCAGATAGGCATTCAACATACAGATGCAATTCTGCCATAATAACTTTCAACCTTCACCATGGGTGCTGCTGCATTATGAACTAGCTGCAGCTTCTGAGTAATCTTCAAAGATAGCCCTTTGTCATGCATAGTATCCGTAGATGGAGAAGAGGCATGTATTTCTGTTGCCAGATCTTCCTGTTCCCGGGCCATGAATGATTCATCAGGTAAAGCTAGACCAAGGCACCTCTGGCCACTGCTCTTACCTGGCCATCAAGCAGCAGCTATGAATTCAGGAGAATGCTCAGCTCATGGCTCTGCTCCTTTTATTTCATCTACAGCAATTATTGCAGCAGACATAGCCAGATGGTCTCGTTTTGTTTTGATTGAAGCTGTTCTGGCTTCATTTCATGAAAATCTCCAACACTGAGTCAGGATCTTAACATTTCCCATTTAATTTGGCATGGCAATGTGCAACTGGATATCTCCAGCTTAATGATACCTCATAATGAACCAATGGATGTACACTCTCATGGGCCTTATAAAGATTTATCAAAGGCCACTGGAAGGGTATATACAACTACAAAGGGGAAGAGAAAGGTTTATTCTAAAGTTCTTCTTGTTGTCACAAGGACCGCTGTTGAAAATCAGCAGGTCTGTGTGACGAAGGCTTCTTTCCCTCCATTAAATTTAGATCCACAAAATTGTGCTATGAAAGCATTGTGTCCCATTGTGTCCATATCCCACTCATTGTCACTGGCAGGGGCAAGAAAATAACATGCATAAGTATAAGAATGCTGAATTAAGAGGAAGAGCAGTCCGATGTCAAGCATTAAGACTAATAACTCTTTCTACATTTTTATTTTTCATTCATCTCCATACTTCTCAGTCTATCTAGTTGATTCCTTCCTTTTTCTTATTTTCAATTCTTACTCTCCTGCCCTCTGCACCTCAACTGGACCCAGCATGTTGCTAATCTCTGCTTAGGCCAAATCCCAAACTTCCATATAGGATTACAAAAATTGGGAATAAAAGGACCATTGAGGTCATTCAATTTATCTTCCTCTTTACTGCAGAAATCCAAATTAAATAATTGCTGACATGGCTGTTCAGCCACCGGAGGGAGAGACCATTTAAAAAATCTTAAATGGTCTTTGTCTTAAAGAGTTCTAAGAAATGTATTACATAAACTGGTAAGTTTCCTGTGTAACTAGCTATGGTGTTTGTTATTTTGTTCCCTTTAATTTCACTCGAGTCCCCTTTTAATTTCCCTGTTCCCTTTAATTTCACTTGAGTTTTTCTTGGTGACATCTGTAACTGCAGATAAATCAAGAAGCTGCTTTTTACCATCACAGGATTTGTTGCTAAGGTGATGTGTTTGGAAAAGTGTTTAGGCAAAATCTAAAGAAGCCCACCCACACATTCTCCATGAGTTCGGTTATCACTCAGTATATTCTTGATCGTTCCAAGAACACATATCTATTTTCAATGCTCACTTCACCTCACCTTTTGAAATGTCTTACCTTGAATAATTGAACACCAATGCAAGCAAACATGAACTGCAGCAAGGTGGTGACAATCATGATATTTCCAATGGTGCGGATTGCTACGAATACACATTGTACCACATGCTGTTTGGGAAAGGAGGCACACGGGGAAAGGAAGAAATAGTTGAAAATACCCTTTTCAGCCCTTGTGTCATCTGAAAAACCAAAGAGGGAATGGGACAGAGAAAGGGCCCACCCCTTCACAGCTTACATGCACCCGTATGTGAAGCAAGAAATGGATGGGTCTATCCAGTTCTGCATTTTAGGACAGCTTTCCCCAGCCCAGTGCCTCCTAGATGCATTGGGCTGAATTTCCAACTTAGCATAGCCATATCTAGAAAGCACCATATTGGGAACATTGCTCAAGAACCAGAATCTATTCTTCCGATAAGTCCTCACCTTCAGCCCTTTGGCTCGGTTGATGGCTCGGAGAGGACGGAGTACCCTCAGTACCCGCAAAATCTTCACCACAGAGATGGCACTGGAGCTGAGGCAGAAACAGATAGGCAGGTGTAAAAGCCAATATGCCCATACCCAGCCATTTGGGCTCACTTTTCAGATGAGATGCCTGGAGCTTAATGTTGCTCCTTCTTAATCTGTTTGGTTCTTTGTCAGGGAGCATACTTATCCTTTGCATATCCTGCTTTCCAACTTACTGGATGCCAAAAGAGATGAGTGAGACACTGACAACAAGCAGATCCAGGAGATTAAACCAGTTCCGGCAGAATGAGCCCTTGTGCAAGAAGGCACCAAATGAAGTCATCTGTAATGTAAAGATGTTAAAGCAGCTGTGTGTCTCTCTCTTCCTTCCATAGGTGTTGTGAGAATGAAGCAACTTGGAAATTAATGCCTGGTTATTTTGCTGTAAGTGACTCTGCTTCATAAATCAAGTCAACTATATGCAGGAAGCTCCCGTCAGTACAGATCTCTCCCCTCCTTCAAGGTCCATAAAAGCATTTTTGTTCGTTCTAAAGGCTATACTGGTTGGTATGTTTTTCTCTCCCTTAACAGATGGTATATGCCAACACTGTATTAGAACAGACCGACATCACACCCATATATAGAGAATACAAAAATAGATGCAATCTCATGGATATTGCAATTATATTTTTAAGAAAAGTTACATATTTGCAATTATGTTTTAAAGAAGACAGATTACTTCTGATTAGGCTTATAAAGATATGTGTTACAAAGTATGAGCAATAAACTCTGAGAACTACAGGGATGCCTTAATATGACTTCCTGAATCAGATGGACTTCCATGCCTTGTACGCCGCTAGTTCTTTCCAAATAGAGAGCAAGATAAAAATATGTATGTAGATAAATAGTGGCTTAGGATACTATTTTAGTCTAGAAATAGTGGCCTAAATGCAACATGAACATACATTAAATAAAGATTTAATCTCTTCTGATATTTCTGCCCACCTCTCATGGCACACGAGACACATTCTATCCTAGAGGTAAACTGATTTCAATACTGAGTTATCTGTTACAATTATCAACAAGAAGATATTCTCAAGTTCTCAAATCATGCAACTCAGACTTAAGAATATAAACACATCTTCTATGTCCAGAATTATTTTTAAACACATGCTAAATAGCAAGAGATTTGGATACTTAGTACAGAAACAGAAAGTTCTCATGCCTTGACATTTATTCTTGGAAGTTCTAGACCTCTATCCCAATTAAATTTACATTTTACAGTCTCTTGCAGTTCATTCTGTAGTTTTCTTTAACCCACTCATCTGCTTCCTACCCTATAGTTTAGTATCCACAGGGCTATATGAGTGATATTGTGGCCTCCAAGATGTAGGTTTCATTTCTGAGTTGATAGGCTTTCCCCTTTCTTTACTCCCTTTGCCCTTACTCTACTTAGTCTTAGTACCTTGAGCAAGATCTCAACAGTGAAGATAGATGTGAAGGCATAGTCAAAGTAGCCCAAAATCTGAGTAATGGGAGAAAAAAAGAAAAAAAAGCTGAAATATAAAAGCCAAAGAGCAGAGCGAGCAAGACAGACAAGTGTGTGGATGAAGGAAAAGGAGGATTTTTTTTGCCTCCACCTCTTTTCTTCCATTCTTTGACAACATGGGTCATAGCTTACATTGTTGCGGAAGGAGTGTGCTCGGATAGGATCTTCAGCTGCCAAAGAGATGCTGCTAAGAATGATGAAGACAAGGATGAGATTGGTGAAGATGTGATGGTGGATCAGCTTGTGGCACCCAACACGAAGGCTAGTGGAAAAAGGGAAGGCAGTAAGCTAATAATGTAAGGCAGAACTGATCTGAGATCCAAATTCCAAAAATCAGGAGGTAATGCTCTGGAAAAAAGTGTGACAGAACACATATGGAATTTATTCAAATAAGGACAAAATATGCATGGTAAATTTGGAGAAAACCCTGTGACCACAGAAGCAGCCCCGACATATAGCAAAGCCATTGGAGGGATATACATTAAAATACGTTGGTGGTATAGCAATCTCCTGAAATATCAAATGCCAGGAAATGTGAACCTAGATCTGAAGGAAAGGACTTGGTGCCTTTTCTTGCACTAACAGGGAAGCTGTTGAAGGAAACTGGGCTGTGCAACAAGATAACCTGGGAAACCACAAAAGAAGGGGACTGAAGTTCATCAGCCCAGCCAGACTTGAAGACAGTAAGGGTCTGGCTGACTTTGTATCAATCGTGCTTCAGACTGGTTCCTTGGTCTGAGCAACTGGTCACTAGAAAAGCCATCCAGGCCCTTCTTCCAATCTACATGCTGTTAACTACATGCTGCCTCAAATACAGTAGTTGGATTTTGACTAATTGACGAATTGCAGCCCTAATCCCACAGGCTCTGACACTAGAAGAGGGGAAACCTTGACCTCACTCTACAATTCTTATAGGCTGAACTCACATTCCCATAGAGCCAAAAGATATTCCCCTTATTTTCCACTTTGTATACTCACGGGTTTGTTTGACTAAGGCAAAAAAAGGCGCTTCCCTCAGGAATTGGTACAACTTTCTCCTTAGGAATGTCTTCCAGTTTGTCTAGGTGGGACTCTGCCAAACTCTGCTGATCTGCCACCTCTTCCTCTCCTAAAACAAAGGAGACTTCAGTTTTGGATTACCAATTACATAACGATAGACATGTGCACAGTGCATTAGAGTAGGTCAGATAAATTTATGTCCCCAAAGAGCTTATAGTTTAAAGTACAACATCAGAGGAAGCAGTAATTAAAAGGGTGAAAGTAGTCGGGTGGGGATGGGTGAGAATGGGTCAGTTCGGCTAAACATCTGAACAAGGAAGAGATCCAAGAAGTTATGCAAAGAATTAATGCAAAATATGAGATTGGAAAGGGTCATGTTAAAATTCTAGAAAAGCGGTCCTAGTCACAGCAGGAAGCACAAAAGGGCAGAGTCTTTGAAATGAACAGAGATCTTTGGATATATCATGATTTACTTATATTCAAGTGAAAACCAGCTTGATACTACCACCCAAAATAGCTGCAGCCTTGAGTTAACCAGATGGTAGTTTCTAGACAGGAATCCTAGCTTATTTATCTATATATTTCACACAGTTGCTGGCCCTTCCAAAAAGCCCATTTTCCAAGGCAGGCATTGGACTTAAAATGCCTCTTATGTAAGAGGCAATAAAGATGAGATTACAGAACAGAGTTGTATCATTATGCTTTTCATAGAGTACAGAGGAGCTATGGCACCAAGTCAGAGCATAAGTTGTCTGGGTGAGCTGTCCAAGGTCCTGCAACTTTAACTGTGGCATGTTTTCGTTCTCCTGCCAAATAATCTCCTTCCTGGAATCAGTAGAGCAGGTGAAACTAATGAAGCCTCAATAAGTGAAATCAGGAGAGAGATATCAACAGAGGATGGTGGACAGGTGTGGCATAACTATATAGATATGAAAAGTTTGTTCCCAATCAAGAATGGATAGAAAGCTAGTTTGATGTAACCTATCCATGTTCCTAGTCAGGCATCCAAGTCCTGTATGCAACTGCTTAAAAAGCATTTTTTTTCCTGGAATGGTCAATGGTCAAAGAAACAATAAAAGTTATCAGCAACAAAAACATCAACTATTCATATTTACTGGGGCCAGCTTTTCTCTTCCAGCTTTTACTTCTCTTAAATAAAAGAACTACTTTAACTTTGCCTCTAAAGAGACTTTCCAAAACATAGTTAATGGGTATATACACCCTGAGTATCTACCTTTCATGTTTGAGATCCTTCTGCCAGATTTCTAGTAGCAAATTTGCACATTTAGATAAAAGAAAGATAGATCTTTATTCTTGTTTAGTGTAAATGCAGAAAAAGAAGCATAGACAAGGGGAATAAAGCATCAGCCTGTCAGGCAGTGACCCTTAGTGGAAGAAAAGAAATGCTACAGGAGGAATTCTTCATCTGTGACATTTTGTAAAGGATGAAAATGTGTTATAATTGATCCATCTGAAATTACATGGTTCAAGGTTGGAGCAATTATGGGTATTTGCCTGTGCCTCCTAACTTACATGTCTCTCCATTATTCTAGGATGCTATTGGTATATATAAAAAATTGCTAAGTAACAGCAAAAAGGGAGGTCTGTGAATTTCAATCCATAATCAATGTACCTATTTTCTCTTCCTTTTTTCCTTGCAGTTAGTGGCTGTTAAATAGACCAGAGAAACTGAAAAATAGTGGATGTTACTGTCTGTTTGAAAGTTGTTTTATGTGGAAAAGAGCATACAGAAAAAGAAGCCGAATTATTAATCTGGCCAGTTGTAAATTTTTTACTCAGTTTCAATCCTGGCTAAAGTTTTTTTCAAGTTTCCTCTGTGGAAAACATAAATAGCTCTATTTCAGTTTAGTAGAAAACCACAGTCAACCATTGAAGTAACTTGGCTGAAGTCTAATTGCAAAATCTCATTGCAAACCATCAGTTTAGGTCTCTGTTAAGAGCTATCTGTTTTTCCCCTGAATTATTTTATTTGGAAGAGAGAAAATAAGAATTTAGAATGAAAGAAGGGAAAAAGAGAGTGAATATCTCCAGGGCCTTTAGTCGTGACCCTTTCTATTTCTTTCTTCAACCTGCTTACCACATGGCTTCCTATAGACTATCAATAAGAGAATGCAATGCTCACCCACAAAAATCCCCACCCTAGTATAGGAGTCAGTCATTATGACTCTCACAGTACTAGAATCCCTTTCTTACCTGATCCTTCATTACCTTCTCCCAGAGCTTCCTCCTCTTCCTCACCACCTTCTACCTATAAAGAAAGAAATCAGGGAGGTCCAGTGTGGAGAGGTATTTTAATGAAAGAGGGACTCATCCCCAAAGTTTCCCAATTATTTCCTGTAGTGTTCAAGGAAAGGCATAAGAACAACTTGTGCAAACATGGAAGGGCACAACAAACAATGAAAAATGAGTATACTTTTCTCCTACAAATCTTCCCCTCGCTGCCAGATATACTAGATGTTTCTTATTCACATATATGCTATACTTGCATATAAAGCAGGAGATGGGGATATAAACTGTAGGTGAAATGAGACATTTGGGTGAAGGGAGGTTGAAAAAAAGAGTCTGAGACAATAAATGCAATGAGCTAAAGGCAAGGCCTTAGTTCACCACTGCAAGTTCTTACTTGAAAATTAGTTGTTTCTAACAAGGCCCGGTCCCACTGGCCGACAAACGCAAAACGTATGCATAAAGGACACAGCGGACGAGCAAAATTTCGGGGGTGGCTCCATCCATTGTCATCCGCTCCAAAAAGTGGCAAAAATTTGCATAAACAGAACGGAAAAGAACGGAAAAGAACAGAAAACAACGGACGTGGGTAGTATGTAGTGGGGATGTTAAACAGATGTTCATAGGAAGCCTAGCGGATGAAAGCGGATGGAAGCGGATGACACCTCTGAAGGGGTTCCGGGAGATAATTGCGAAGCGGACGCATAGCAGATGAAGCGGATGCATCACGTACGCCTAAAGGAAAGAAAGGGGATGCTGCACGGATGTATATCGGATGCAAACCGTTCACTGCGCATCCTTTCTATTTCCGTGCTACTAACACTGTGTAGACGTTCCGTGTACCTTTTGTTTCCTCCCTCTTTCCGTTTTCAGCTGCAGCGGATGTGAGTTGAGGGGATGCCCAGAGGATGCAGAGAGGATACAGCGGACGTTTAACGGATGATAAACGGACATAAAACGTTTGTTGCTCGTATGTCGCGGATTTACATCATACACGGCAGAAAGTTCATCCGTTCACAAAGTTTTGTGCAGCTCAAAACTTCTTGCGTGGATGAAATTGCAGTGGACGGATGCTCGATGGATAGAGCGTATGAAACACGTATCAATGAGTACACAACGGAGGCATAGCATTTTCCAACGGATGGCAAGCTTTTTTAAACGTTTTACATCCTCTTTGCATCCGTAAGTGCAGCGGGACAGGGCCTTTACTCTATCTGGATAGCATAATATCAAAGACTGAAGTATGCCCTATAGTGTAATAAAAATGGTTGGGTTGAATTTGGTTAAAGATGAAAATTTTGCCAACAATAAGGCTGATTTTAGATTGTGGAAGGCACACAGAAATTGTCCAAAATACACACATAGACCAACAATGAAGAAATGTCTTTGGAGAAAGGAGAGATGCCCACAGAACACATGAAAGCCACAGGTTATAGCATCGACTTCAATGGCACCAAAACTCTAGCCTTTTTAGAAAACCCCAGCTGCAGAATTATCAGAGAAGCCATAGAGTTTGAAAAAAGACCTGAAAGCATGAATAGAAGAGATGACTCCACCAGACTGTCAATTATCCGGAAGCCTGCACTCACAAACAAAAAAATCTCCACACCACAAGCCAGGCAAATACCTGGGCACAAACAGATACCTCCAGCTCAAGCACACCCCAACCAGGCACCCAGATGAAACCTAGCTTCCTAATAAGATGATAGCTGTCCTTTTACTCGAAGCCAAGCTGCACTCCAAAAGCCTCCAACACAGGAACACAGTGTTGCCAGCCAATCAAAGCCACAAAACAGACAGAAGAAACTAGAAACACCATCAAGCAGAACACAGCAAACTCCAAGACCAATAAACACAGACCAAGACTCCCAACCAATCAGGATGAAGAAAAAAAACCATTCTAACAACAGCAGTAGGCTAGCACCAAATTTAAAACAGAAACGGCTGTGAAAGCTGACTCACAGATGAACTCAATACAGAAGCCTGATGAAATGGGCAGATGATGATTCTGCCAAAAACGGTCGCTACAACTTTAAAAGCACAACTTAATGACGTGGAAACAATAACCGCTGAAGAAGCTTGAATTACCATATATATAATATATAGCAACGTTTCAGCAGAATCTCAAAATCTGCCATATCACGGCCCATCTGTATTGAGTTTGTATGTGGGTCAGGCTATCCATACCACATACGAACTCAATACAGAAGCCTGATGATGGCAGATGAGATGCTGCTGAAACGTTGCTACAACTTTAAAAGCACAACTATAATGATGTGGGATAATACCCGAAGGAAACTGAACAGCACACATGTAAGTACCCGCGAAAACTTAAAAAAACATATACACAGAGAGAGAGAGAGAGAGAGAGAGAGAGAGACAGACAGACAGACATTGTTTTGTTTGGATTAAAAATGAGCTGCACAGGAAAAGGTAGGGGTAATTTTTTCTTGTGTTTGCACTATAAAAAATATTGTGTGTTATTTGTTGGCAGTAGGAGTATATAATCATGGAATTCCTTCACTTGGAAACTAACAAAATCTGAGAAAGTATCTGTTGCAATGCTGCTGTTTCCAACTAGATGTAGTTGACACCCGTGCCTAACATAAAATGTATTAACACTTGTCTTATAATTTCTAGGCTGCCTGGAGTCCATACTTCTGGAGGGAACCACATTGGGGAAAAAACATTAAAATGTGAAACACTTCCCTTATTGATATTTATAGCTACTGTATCAGAGGTGGTATTCAGCAGATTCTGACCAGTTCTGGAGAACCGGTAATATAAATTATGGGTAATTCAGAGAACCGGCAAATACCACCTCTAACTAGAGAGTTTACAGTATCCTCTCCCTGCCAGGCCTACCAAGCCATGCCCAAAGAACAGGTAGTAAAAAAAACTGAACCCCACCACTGTACTGTACCTAGGGAACTTGAATCAGAACCTAAGTTTGGACCTCACCTTCAGTGTTTTCTTCTCTTCCTCTTCGTTCTGTTCTCCCTCTGCTGGTGCCTGTCTGCATTACAACAAGAAAGGCATTGGTGGGAAAAATGTTAGAGGACAAAAAGGAAAGGAAAGGAAAGGAAAGGAAAGGAAAGGAAAGGAAAGGAAAGGAAAGGAAAGGAAAGGAAAGGAAAGGAAGTCATTAGATTTTATCCTGCATTTGCCATCTGAGCTTCTCAGTATTCTTCTATATTTGAACCTCATTTAATGAAACACTTCTTGTATGTATTACTTTCTTAAATTGGAGAACTGTACATTCCAAACTTTTCCTTAAACAATCCTACTGCAGTATAAATGCCCTTACATATAAAAGCCCTTACACTACTGGGCTGCGGCCTATTTGGAATCAGGCCACAGAAGCGCTGGGCCAATGTGCATATATGCAGCTCAGTTTGCACAACTGGTGAGCTGCCATGCATGCGTGTGCACCGGCCCACCTCTCACGCAAGTCAAGTTGTACGCACACGTATGCATGCTGGCCCGCCACTCATGCAGCCCAGTTCCTCCCTCTCCCCACCTTCCCCAGCCAGGCTGCCAAGCCACAAAGGTTGGGGATCACTGGTTTATAGCAGTAAAACAAACAATTTTACAAAGTTACAAATCAAACAGCTATTATCTAGTCCAGAGGTCTCCAAACTTGGCAGCTTTAAGACTTGTGGAATTTAACTGAGGAATTCTGGGAGTTCAAGTCCACAAGTGTTAAAGTTGCCAAGTTTGGGGACCCCTGAAAGTTGAATTTCTTTCCCATCCTCACTTAGGTTATGCTCACTTCTCTTCTTTGGAGGAATTAATATCGTCTCCATCAGCAAGATTGTCCACTGCAATAGCCAAGAAGACATTGAGTAAGATATCTGAGGTGAGAAGTTTAGAGAAAACCATCTGATATAAGAGAAAACAGTCCTAATTCAATTTGAAGACACCTGAAGAACAGTTTTGTAGTCTTCTCTTTCTTTCTCAAGTAGGGACTTCCAAATTAAAGATGGATTGCTCCTTCAAAGAACTAAACTGATTGCTAACAAAAGGCTTGAGCATTTAAGCCACAAGGCCCATAAAAGTTGAGCCTAGGACTTTAAGTAGCCATCCTTTGTTATAGTGGAACTCAATATAAGCTCTTAAAAGGTGATCAACATTTTGATCTCCTTCCCAAAGAGAATGAAGGGCGGGTGAGACTGACATAGTAAGTAATTTATACATTAATTAGCACTAGAGAAATCTCTCATAATTCTCCTGGCCCTAACATGCAAATAATATCACTGCCAACAACAGGGTCAAAGGATACAGTTGCCGCAAATAAAGAGAATGATGAAATAGATGCAGACCAGCATGCCGGGAAAATAGGGGCCACCGTAGGCCATGATCCCATCATACATCACTGCGTTCCAATCTTCCCCTGTCAGTATCTATATTTCACAGTTGGACAGGGAAAAGAGCAACAGCAGATTAGACAATTCTATAACCCCTCCCCAATAAGAACTTCTCACAATCTTGTAGTGAACAAATATTAGTCTTGATCCAGTGAGGAGGGATTTTGGAATCCTGGTTCTGTTTGGTATAAATTCACAATTTAAAGATGATTGTGAATGGCAGGAGATAATTCCGAGCTATTTCAGTCACATACTCTCCTGGCTCACTTGGATTATTAGCAACTATCTGTTAGCTCTTCCACACGTTAACATTTGAATGGTGGGTATATAACACAAACTTTAATTATATCCTCTGACCCAGTAAAACAATATTCTCTTAAGCATAACCAGCTTTGCTTTCTTCATATTAAAATCCATTAAGAAATCAGGACAAATAATTACTTCTGGCAGCAAAATGTTGTTTTTTTATATTTAATGTTGCCAAGCATGAGACGAAAAAAACAACTTTAATTTCTTTAGATTTACACATTTCAGGTTTGAAGCAGAGATGAGAAAGGCAGGGCCAGCTTGGGTAAGTTTATAGAAGAGATAGAACTTTATGTAAGCAGAATTAATAGAGCTGCCTCCACACATTTTGCTCTGAAATGTTTATGTTCCAAGTGTTATTGTTTTTTCTCCTTTCGGGATTTAATTTCAGTTCTGGAGTACATCAAGGAGAAGCCAATTGGATTATAATACTTTTAAAGAGAACTTCCTGGACTTACCTAGGTGTAAGCAAGTATACTTCTCCATCCAAAATGTACACCTATTAAAATTCTAACATGCAACATTGAGTATTTATACTTGAGGTCGATTACAATATGTCAGTAACCTATGCAATGTTGTTTCCTTGACTATTCTCTTAAGCTTTTTTCAAGAGCTAGGTTTCAACTGTACAGAAATTTGAAGTTGCTCCTAAAATGATTCTTAAGTCTAGGGAACCATTTTCCTAAAACCCAGTGCTGTTTTCGCAAACCTTGAGATAGTGCTAATTCTTTTTTTTTTAAAAAAACAAACTTTATTGATCACAAAACCAAAACATCAAACAAACACAACACACAGAAGAAGAAAGAAAAGAAATAGAAAAAAAGAAAATGATTAAAAAAAACCCTAACAATTTAGTTAACCTAAAAGGACAAGTTAATCTTAGCACTTAAGGAAAAAGAAACATCAGAATATTATAGAAGCTGGGAATGCTGGTATGATTGGACAGAACAAAAATAGAAAATATATTAGTAAATAACGTTAAATGTAAATCATAATTATATATTCGCAATAAGATGTATTTGTAAATGTATCACCAATATTGATAACAAACAGGAAACCATAGACTTGTCGAAAGGAGAAATATTAGAGATAGTGCTAATTCTTGAATAGCTTTAAGAATAATATTTTCCCAGCCTAAAATTTAGAGACAAGTATTACTAGCAGCCGGAGGCCTGCCATTTATTTCTTGAAAGTCATTCACAAAATAACTAATTATATGAATCACATCTCATATATTTTTTCATTAAGGATCAGGACCAAAGAGAGTGTTTTCACTAACTCTAGGAAGTACATGAGTCATTCAGGCTCTAAGTCACAACAGGAAATGTCAACTCCCAAAAGCACCAGGTAGCATGGCCAATAGCAACAGACTGTGAGAGCTGTAACTGAAAACATCTTAGAACGCCACCTAGATATGGTGGTACTGGCCCTTAATCATCTTCTTAAAGGTTCTGGTCCACTGGCATAATGTGTAGCCTTTTACCTGGAAGACAGTGAGCAAGGCTTGGGGGAAAGTGTCAAAGGTGCTGCGCTTGGTCTGAGTCTCATCAAAGTTAAATTTGCCACCAAAGAGTTGCATGCCTAGCAAGGAGAAGATGATAATGAAGAGGAACAGCAGTAGAAGTAAGGAGGCAATGGACTTCATGGAATTCAGCAAAGAAGCCACAAGGTTGCTCAGAGAGGCCCAATGCCTAGAAGATAAGCCATGGAAAAGTAAGCAAGCTGAGTAGCATGGAGCATCTTTAGAAGTCAAGGGTTAAGTCAGAATTATAGAATAGCTTTTGAAAATCACTGTGACAGGGAAGACACAGAAATAAAACAGTGTTATAAACTGCCTGGATATCAGGCAGCTAAGAAAAGGTTTAGCTATCCATGTATTACTAAATTATCAACATCTCTCACTACTTCTCCACAAGTAGTTCTGCTAGCTAAAATTACAATATAGCAGCCGTCAAAAAACTGTATATTGGCGACCTAGGTCTTTCAATTATTTTAATTTTTTTCTTAGGGCATTACTGAACAATGGTTAAGTCTTACATAAAAACTAGCAAGTTATTTTCTACATAATTATTTCCTATTTCGGGTTCAAAGTATCTACCTTTTATGCATCTTTTTTTAAAATCTTGATATCTTTTTCTATAAGAAAGAGTGACTCAGGCTAAAATCTCTACTTGTTTTCTTGAAAGTAAGTCTCAGACTTAGTGGGGTTGAATTCAACATGCTTTGTGCTTAATCTTGCATGCTATAGAACGACAGACATAAAAAACCTATTTTGTAAACACAGGAAATACCTGACACTGATGTTTTAAGGTCCCTTCATGTTTCCAATTTCCATATCCTCTAGAAAGCCAGACAATCCTACTTAGTATATCATCTGCCAGCTGTATTTAACTATAAAGGAACTGGAAGAATAGTAGTAGCAGTAGCAGCAATAGCATATTCAAATAATCTCCTCCGATGGAAATTTCAATATATATCATAAGTAAACGTTATTAAGTCAAGCAATCTGAGTGAATGCCTTATCCCTGGCTAATGACACTTTCCTTACCTGGTTATTTTGAAGATTCGCAGGAGGCGGACACAACGGAGCACGGAGATTCCAAGGGCTTGCATGATCTCAAATTCTACCAGGACAGTCTCCAAAATCCCACCGCATACCACAAAACAGTCAAAACGATTGAAGAAGCTGACAAAATAGGCTTGAAGGCCTAGGCTGTACATCTTCAGCAGCATCTCCAGGGTGAACAGTGACAACAATACTTTGTTAGCATAAGCTGCAAGAACAAAAGGTATGGGGCAGAAATTCTCAAACTGTGAAAATCATTTCAGTCTGTGGAAAAGCTGCAGAACAATTAAAAGTTTCTGCTTCTAATAAAGGAGATTAAGGTATTTTATTTAAGACTGAGTTTCAAAAGAGGCTATGCTCACCTATGGCTATGATAATTATATAGTCCTCGACTTACAACAGTTCATTTAGTGACTGTTTGAAATTCAATGGCACTGAAAAAAAGTGACTTATGTCCATTTTCCACATTTATGACTATTGCAGCATCCCCGTGGTCACATGATATTTGGATGTTTGACAACTGACTCACATTTATGATGGTTACAGTGCCCTGGGGTCACATGACCTTTTGCAACCTTCTGACAAGCAAAGTCAATGGGGAAAACAGATTCATTTAGCAACTATGTTACTAATTTAATGAATGCAGCGATTCAGTTAACAAATGTGACAAGAAAAGTTATAAAATGGGGCAAAATTCATTTAAGAAATTTCTCACTTAGCAACATAATTTTGGGGCTCAATTGTGGTCATAATTGTACAACAGTTGTATTACTTTTACCATGTTAAGGGACCTTCCTCAGCCATCTGGCTAAGACTATACTATATCTAGTACTGATTTTGATGAAAATTCTAGCGTCAAAAATAAAAGTTTTAAAGGACAATCTCTGACAAAGACAAATAATAAAAGTACAGAGTCACTATATGAACACAACAGAGTATATTCTCTGGGAGAGGACTAATCAAACCTTTGCTCCTATTGTGTAATATTTCATCTGAAGTCTCACAATACACTAGATAAGATATCATACTGCTTGTTCTCAGCTCTGCATATTTAAAGAACAATAACATAAAAATAAAAAATATGAGTAATCCTCACACAACTATTTGAAGTTACAACAGCACCAAACAGATATATTTTCACTTAATTCTCAAAGTTACAGCAGTTGGAGTGCCTCTATGGTGACATGATGAAAATCTGGACCCTTGGCAGCTCACCTATATTTACAACTGCAGGGTGTGCTTCAACAGTCACTTCCCCACCGCTTTTCTCTACAATCTCTGCCTTTTTGGCCTGCTGCACTCCACTACTCCTAGCTGACCTTCACTGTCTTATTCCTGATGCTGATAAAATAGGTCTGACATGGCCATTCATGAGAAAACCTTGCTGCAGAAGACCTACTTTTCTCCAGAAGTTTCCTCATAACACTATAAGAAGTGGGCCTCGTGTGGCCAACAGCTGCCTCGTGAAGGGCCAGGCTGGATGTGTCTCATCATCAGCAGGAGCAAATAGATGGCAAAGAGCAGCTAGCACAGCCTATGGACCACAGTGCAAAGTACCAGCCATAGCCACCCTGGCAAAACACAGGATGGCTTTGACTGGTTCCTTGCACTGCGGTGCTAGGCTTGGGGCAATTGGGACTTTGTGCCACAGTGGTAGGCTTGGGGCAGCTGGGGCATCATACTAGCCTTGGCCCCTGCTTGTGCACCCTCCCATCCCCAGTAGCAGTCACCCCAGCCTAGAACCTTATGAGGAAATGTACAGAAGGAGAGGATTTTGCCAGAACGCTCCCAAAAGGAGATTTGATCAAGAGACTGTGCAATCCCGAGTTGGAAGGGGGAAGGGAAAAGAAGTTCAGAGCAACCACACCCTAGAATTTCTCAGGATGAAGCTTAGAAAGTCATACCTTTAGTTTGGCAAGATTCTATAAGCAAGTAAAGAACTGGACTCAGTTGGATCTCACCATCTCATTTCTGGACTTGATCCTGAGATATTGTACCTCCTTGCAACTTCCTGATGGCTTCCCCATTGACTTTGATCGTTGGAAGCCAACAAGAAGTTGCAAGGAGGGCCTTGCTTAATGACCTGTGACTCTCATTTAATGATGGCAATGGGGGTTGCCAGGATTGCTGTCACCAAGTGATATGGTCACACGATGTTGTATTGACAACGGCGTGACTTAGCGATGGAAATTCCAATCCCACTCACCTTTGTTAATCGGGACTGTCTATATTTCACTAGGGTAAAGAAAAAAATAAGAGAGAGGATATTTTCCCAAACTTCCCCATGATCTTGACAGCTGAGAATAACATATGTCTACATGTGCTATAATTTGGGGCAGACTGGAATTAAATCTATTGCCCTTAATGCATTTTTGCCAAGCCTACAGGGAGAAATAATCAACAAAGAGAAATGGCCAACTGGCAATTTGTCAGACAGGCTGGCATGGCAGCTTCAGCAGGAAGGGGCAAATTAATACATAGCTTCCTCAATTTGGGATCTAACAAACAGCAAAACTATACTTGCAGGAAATGCAGGGGATTCCAGTACAGATGCATTAAACAACAGAAGGGAAATGATAATAGTGCTTAGAGTCTGTCTAAGACTCTTATAAGAACTCTTTCTTATCTAAGACTCTTATAAGACTCTTATAAGACTCTTATAAGACTCTTATAAGAACTCTTTCTGTCTAAGACTCTTATAAGACTCTTTCTTCTTATAAGAAATATAAGAGTTTCAAAGTGATTCACATGGGAAGTTTTGTTTTTTACCCCCCACCTCACCCTACTTAAGGTGGCAAGCAACTTTGTGCAACCCATGTACATATAGGTGGGTTCTTTGGCTCATAAAGAAAAGCAAAAGGTTTTTTTTTCAGACAAAATGAATACCACCAGAAAAGTGCATTTCACATACTAGCTATATACAAAGGGAGTGAAGTGGAAAATAACAACACCTGACATGATAGCACCTGTCATAAGACATGGAACAATTTATAATGGGACAATATAACATAATAGGAGGAAAGAAAATTTTTAGGGGTAAACCTGCTCAGTTATAAGACAAATTGGCAGCCTGCAATAAATTCAGGGTCTGGATATAGAGAAACAAACTTCAAATTAACCCTGGTAAGATGGAGAGGCTCTGGGATTTTGGTCTTCGAAGCCTGGGTGATAGTCCTTCTTCAACTATAGATGGGCTGGCACTTCCCCGACTGAACTTGTGCACAATCTGGAGATTGCCCTGGACTCATGGCACCTGCTTGTGGGTAGCAGCTGTGGCTAGGGAGACCTTTTCACCAAATTGTCTTGTGTGTCAATTGAGCCCTTTGAGTGGACCAAAAGGCCTTGCTGCTGGTCACTTATGACTTAGTCACTTCCCATTTGGATAACTGCAATGTATTGTACATGGGGCTGTCCTTTTAGACCATCCAGAATTTGCCGGTGGCCCAGAATGCAGCAATGATGGATGCCCCTATATTTACCCACATTTTACCCTTGTTGCATGAGTTGCACTGGCTCCCAGTTTCTTTCAAGATGCAATTCAAGATGCTGGTTATTACCTTTAAAGCCTTATATGGTGCAGTACTAAGTTATCTGCGAAACCACCTCTCCCTAAAGACATTTGACTGCCCTACTAGATTTGCACACTCCTAGTCCCTGTCTTTAAGTATTGCCATCTTATGAAAATGACGGAGCATGCCTTTTCTGTGGCAGCCACTGTCCTATGGCCATCCTTCCCCCTGAAGCTAGCAGGCCCCCACCCATTCAACCTTCCAAAAAGCACTTAAGATTTGGCTTTTCCCCAGCAAGCACTGGGATAGGGTGAGATTGAGAAGATGAATTTATTGTGGGCTGCTATAGGCTTTATTTTGTTTTGCTTTGAATATTTTTTATTTTATACAGATGTTGCTTTATCTTTTGGTTGTGAGACACCCAAGGTTTAGTACAAGATATTTAGTACAAATAAATAAATAAACTTTATAACTAATACTAAAATTATTTTAAAAAGAGGATGATGAAAATCTGCAGTTTATATCTGTAATTGGAGATAAAATATGTGTAATCTGCTACAGGTATTCCTCCCTCCAATCATCTGTGTCTCAAATTGAATTCAAAACAATTAGTTCCTGCTTCTCAGCCCTGTGTTGAAAAATTCATTTCCCGTATGGCTATCCAAAGCAGCCCTAATCCCTCTAGACAAATCTCACTTGTTTAAGGTTGTCTCTATTTACTATGTCTTGTATGTCACCTTGGATTTGGGTGAGCCAATAAGGCTGCCTGTAATGTTCAGAAGCAATGGTGAGGGTATTCAGAAACACAAGGAGTAGAACCATCCAGTAGAAAGAGACAGATTTGACAGCCAAACGACATTTCTTCCGAAACAGTCGGTTGATGCGCTGTACATGGCGGCTGGGGCACAAAAGGAAGAACAAAAATTATTGAACAGCCTTGGGGCCAGGCAAGAATGGAAAGCCAAACTGTTATACTCACCCAAATTTGGTCTTGGAAAGCTTTCCTCTGTGAAAAATAGAAATGTAATAAAAACTCAAAATGAATTCTTCAGTTAAAGCTGAAAGATTCAAAGAGAAGTTACAAATCTATCCGGGATGCTATGGAAATGGTTCCAAATGAAATTCCACAAATCATTAATACACCCTAGAACATCTTTTCTAAATACAGAATCAAGAATCATTTAAAAAAAAAATGGCTGTCATCCCACAGGGGTGGCAATCCATGAGCACATGCAGTTCCTCTGTCATCTATTTAGGACCCCCTAAAATTTGCTGGCAGAATGGTGATTTTCAGCTGCACATTTTGGGTGGCAAAGTTTTGGATGGCAAAGTATGGATGGCCTAAGGTCTCTATATGGTAAAACATTTCAATTTCCTTCCCCCTTTTCTCTCCAACCCAGAGCCTTCCACAAAAGGCTGAACATTTGAGTCTACTCCTTTCAGTAGAATGAGTGAAAGGTCTTCTACAGGTTGCCATCTGTCCAGCAGGATGAGTTGCTGCCTTGCCTCCCCTTCCTATTTAAAGAGATTACTGACCTTTGGCTTGCAGGTAGAAAAATGCAGTTTGACAAAGACATTTTAATGACATGAATAGAGACTTAATTTTTCCCATTATCATATATGCAGGCTACTTTTCTAGAGGTCAGTATGCTATTAAAAAATAGGAAAGAACAAAACAAAGTGACACCTCTAAGATAGAAACTTTGGACAGAGATTTTTCACAAGTAGGCTTCAGCAAGGAGGCCATATATTCAGCATGTCCACATGCTGAGCAAATTTGCTTAACTAGTCTATTAGTTAATAGAGGGAAGAGTTCAGTCTGCAGTAAGAAGTGCTTATTGAGGTAGGATTTAATCAGAGACATGAGATGCAAGCTTAGGAGAAATTAGCATTCTCTAGAGGATTTCTTCAAGGCAGGCAAGAATATTAAAAATAGTTAACAACTAAAATCAATTTAAAATTAAAATTAAAAATAAAAATTAAAATCTGATCAGTTATCAGATATAAAGTCAAACAAGCTGTCATTTAAAGAATCATCTTCTAAATCAGGTATGTCCAAGCTTGGCAACTTTAAGGACATCAACACCCAGAATTCCCCAGCCAGCTAGATGGTGAATTCTGGGAGTTTAAGTCTTCAAGTTGTCAAGGTTGGACACCTCTGTTTTAGATGTTGGTTGCTTATCTTATTCTGACTAGAGTGGAACCTAAACACTTGATCTTAAAATTTAGAGCATCTCTGAAGGACTTAGGTGGATTTGGTCCGACAATGGAAGTCTGAAAACAGATTAGGGACTTTGCTTTCTCAGTCCAACATTCTGATATCCTTTCAATTGGAAATGCCAGGAACCCAATCCCAAAAACTCTTACCCTACCAGAGAAGATACTCAAATGGGGAGGGGGGCAGGAGGCAACAGGAAGCAACCTTTTGGATTCCCCATTAGCTTCCTAGAAGAATTAACTTGGTCTGTAGAACACTAATAATTAGCATTGTCCTGCAGCTCCCAGCCCTCCTCTCTGTGGCCAGGCAAACTCACAAACACACATCATAGCAGTGGCTCTGAAGGTGCTCTTCATCTTCAACGTTCTCCGTGTTGACTGAGGTACTTTCGCTGGCAGGAAGACTCGCTGAGGAGAGAAAAGCAGATGAGGTTTTTTGGGGGCAGGAGGGGAATAATCCCAAGTTCCTGCAGTATTTCTGTTCCCAAAGACACCTGCCACCATTGAAACCATAGGACTGATTCTTCCTCAGACCATCATTATTTAATAATTATTTAATAATATATATATAATATTATTTATAAATAATAGATCACAACTCTGTGAAGATTGGATAAGCCAGGGTTTCTTAAATGAGATACTGCAGATTGAACCAGGGACTGTGATATCGCCCTCCTATTAATCATGGATCCTGTTTGGCCAGCAGACCTGGAAACTGGCAAAGAGTATCCTATTGCTGCAATTATGCCATAGGGAAAGGAAAGACACATTGTGGCAATTGGAAATAGATAGGAAAATTCAGTCAGAGAGAAAAACATTTGGATAAAGAATTGCCATAAGGGCATGCAGTAAGAAAAATCCAATAATCAACCAAAAACAAAGAAATAAAAATTACCAAATAGGCATGTGATAATAATTACCAAATAGGCATGTGAAATCAACAGACTTCATTCTATAGAATGAGGAATGAGGTGGAAACATAGGATCTAGGGCTTTCTCTGCTTAGCCCTTAAAAAAAGCTAAGCCTGGACACAAAGGAGTAAGAAAACATTGAAAATTACTGTGGCTGTCGGAGGAATGACTGCTATGCTTGAACCATTTCTTCTTCCTCTTCTTTTCCATCAGGTCGGCCACAGTAATGTCTTCCACAAAGAAGGCACAGATGAGAGAAAGATTGGAAAAACATGAAGGGAGGGATCAATAGGAAAGGGAATTATTTAGGAACAAAATATGTGGGAATGTATGGAGAACAATAAACGATGAGAGCCAGATGACAGAAAAAAAGAAATGTAGTGAACCCTCCTTACAAATGCCTTGTCCATTTCTTTCCAAGCCATTAGAACTAAAGAGCTTGGAGTTTCAAGGCTAGAAGCAGCTGTCATTACCCAAAGTCTCTTCCCATTTGGGTAGTGATAACTAGAGATCTTCAAATGGAGAATGAATTTGGATCCTGAACTAAACAAGGCTTTGACTAGATAACATTTAAGGTCTCTTGCAACTCTATGATTCCATTTGTTTTGTGTCTATTCCTCTAAATTCTATACATATTGATTGGCATTATATAAAATGGGAGGTGCATGCTGCTTAAATGTGCCTTTTAAAAAATTTATTACATATTTAATCAACTTTTGATTAAATGTAATAAAACATATTTTATTACTTAAAAAAGAAAGAGCCTGTGCTGTTCTTCTTTGGAAAATTGCTGAAGAATTTATTTCATTGTAAACTTTTTTCATTATATATTTTTTTTTAAATCTCCTTAAAAAGACACAGTAAGGAGCACTGAAAAGAATTACGCTTGAGACAACTGTACTATCGTCTGTTAAGAAAAATATTTCCATTTTACAAAAAATATTTTCTAAATGCCCTGTAAAAAGTGAGTGTGGAACTTTAGCAATTTCTCTGTATTGTGGGATCACTATGCAACATATTAGCGTTCATTTTTGGAATGAGATCCCTGAATCTCATTTTTTTTTCAATTAAATTGAGAGAAATGCAATCCGATGGACTGAACAGAAAAAGTAACCTTCATTTCTCTCCACTGCTCTCAACACTTGTTCAATGAACCCAAAGCAGCTGATACAGCTCCAGTGAATTAATTAGCACCAGGAGATGGATTCTTGGAATTGAATGCCATTTTCTCAGGCTACAAATTATAGCTACAGGAAATTAAAGCTACCACTAATTGGCCAGTTCTGGGCTCTGCCAAAGGGAAGAGCACAACCACTGTGTCTCTTACTGCAACCAAACTGCCATTAGGGTGAGAAAGAAACAATTGATGCAACATGAAGAAACAGAAACCACCAAGCTATCAGCCTGTTCTGCCCTATTCTCCACTAACTCTATTCCTGGGACTAAGCTGGCATGTGCCTCTCACAGTGAACTTGCTGTATGCTATTCACTGTATATTCACACAACCGAAGAAGCACAAAAGCATTCAGAATAAGTAAGTAAATGACAATCTCAACTATGTATCCCAACACATTCACTTTGAAGTCCCTTGCCCTCCTCATCCCAATCAGAATTCCTTTTCAAGCTGGCAGTTCAGTTGGTTTTTCTGCTAATCTTGCATTGCTGTGGCTTGGATTGATTCCTCTCTAATCCCTCATATAGAGCTGTTACAGATGATAACATCCAGTCTGCTAACAAAACCATTTCTAGAACAGCGAAGTACAGACTCTGGCAAACAAGGGAGGGAGCTTGGCAAGAATGGTCCTGAAAGCTCTTACAAGTATGCTTTTCACTTGTCTCATATTTTTCTTCATCGGGCTCAATGTCTTCTGCTTGCATGATCCAATCCAGGTAGCCCTTCAGATCTTCTTCCATCTGTTGTTTCTCTCGTAGCTTTTGGAAGTCTCCCCGGGCTTTTGCCTTCTCTCGTTCCTTAGAGAATTCCCTTTGGATGGAAAGAGGTCAAATGAGTTGACTGGACAACATCTGAAAATTTCTATGAAGGCCCTCCTTGCCTTTGATGCAGCTAGCTATTATGTGCAGAGTATTAACTTTGGACTTTGTTTCCTGAACCTGTTTTATAATTCAAATGTCCTAGCTGTAGTCCAATTATTTTTCCTGACCTCTTCCTTCATGTGTCTCATGTTTAATTGGATGATGAGAACATGGACATTATCTGTTACTTTTTACTACTGTTTTTCCTTTTTATTCTCGATCCTTTAGGGTTTTTCTAATGAGAAAAAAGGTTATTTTAAAAATGCAAAAGTACACAGAACCACGTTATAGCCCCCATAGCTAGACGTGAAAATGTGTAACCCATATTTGCTGAAATCTGAAAAAAGATTTCAAAAGACGAGAGTTCCAGACATTGCTTACTGCACTTCTTTGCCCTTGATTCATATTTAACAAAAGTAGGATAAATTAGGCAAAGCAGGCACAAATGTGAAAAAAATTGTTTGCATAATTTAAGCAGATGTGAAAACTTTAGATGCTTTTTTTCTCTATCAAGGAAGATAAATACATTCTGGTCACATGTCCAAAGTTCCAAATCTGACTTACCCACTTAACACACCCAAAACCAAATTAAGCACAAAGAAAGAGCCAAAGATGACAAGGCTGACAAAATAAACCCATGGCAGTTCATGACCCACTGCATCTTGCATCTGGAATAATCAAACAAAAAATACTTAAGGAATCATATACATCAAGAGAGGCTGAATTGTATGAATTACTACAAGGAAGTATGAACAGAGGAGCTTTCTATTCCTTTGCCCAGAAGGACATAACTTACCCAGTAGAGAACATCAGTCCAACCTTCCATGGTAATGCATTGAAAGACAGTAAGCATGGCAAAAAAGAAGTTGTCAAAACTGGTGATTCCACCATTGGGTCCATCCCACTTGCCACGACATTCGCTATTGTTTACTGTGCATTCCCGACCGTGTCCAGAAAAAGCACAAGGTGATGGGTCTTCCTCAGCCTCCAGATCTGCAACAAGTAGAAGATGAATCACGGTGATGAGAGAAACAGGATCATCTAACAGATTTATTGCTCAGCTGAATCAACTTCCAGAGTATGCTAAAATCTCTTATAAATCTCCCCACCATACTTTTAGCCCTAGACCACCCAAAGGAGGCACATGAATAAAACTGACTCACAATTTCTGTAATTTCGTTAAACCCAACATAAAAACATATTAGCATACCACTTTTAATATCTAGACATGTGATTAGGACATGTGACTCATCTTCGATCTTTCAATCGAAGTGAAAAATTATTTAAACAAGTAGGAAAAGATGTGTTACAGAAATCTTTCATAATCTTCAAAATGATTACTTTCCAATCAAAACTTGCATTTCAGAAAATTTAGCCAAATACTGTACCCTATTCTATAAGGATGAAACAGAACTGTTTCCTTCAGTTATTTCATATTTAAACAGAATTAACTTTCAATTGTGCTATTTTTGGAAGCGGAATTGTTTTGCTTGGGCTACTGTACAGTAAAAATACAGATTACCACTGGATGCAAACAAGAGTATTCTGAAAACTACATCTTTGCTGTCCTTTTATATAATCTGAAGTTTTTAAAATATAGCTCTGACAGACTTGTGCGATACTTGGTGAATTATACCTGAATCAATGATGAAGCAGGTCTTATGCATGCGACCAATGAAGAGCTCCAAGCCAATAATGGCATAGATGATGATGACGAAAAGAACAAGTAGTGCTATGTGCAGAAGGGGCACCATGGCTTTCATGATAGAATTCAAGACAATATGCAGACCTATGAGACAGAAACGTTTAGGATACAATAACAGCTTTTCAGAGCACAAGAATATCATCCAGCATGAAGGGTACAATTTCAACTGGCCCATCCCAGGAATACAGTGCTGAACAAAGAAATTTCTCTTTTACCTGAGCACAGTGTTTCCTAACTTTGACAACTTTAAGATGGGTGGACCTCAACTCCCAGAATTCCCTTTAAAATCCACCCATGTTTGGTCATGCATAGAAGCCCAAAAATATTGGAAGATTATAAGAAATTGGCTAGAAGATATTACTAAAGAACAGATTGAATATAAACCAAAGTCTTTTCTACAAGGGATTTTTGACAAACAAATATCAAAAAAGACAAAATATATTACAATACATATATTAACAGCAGCTAGGTTGGCTTTTGCTCAGTGTTGGAAGCACCCACAGATTCCTACAAAGGAGATGATCATCCAAAAAATTTCAAACTGTGCAGAAATGGACATATTAACATTAGCCCTAAAAAACAAAGAAACTTCAATATATTATAATAGCTGGAATTATTGGTATAAGTGGTTAGAACAAAGATGAATTTTATAATATAGGATAGAAAGAATAAGATAAATTTATATGAGTGATGTATAAATTCTTGTAAAGATAAAGTGTTTAGAGATAGTAAAACCAAAGGAAGAAAGGATCTCACAAATTGTCGAAAGTAAGAATATTTTTAACAAATCTCTTTTCTGTATTTTCTTTTTTTTTCCCCCCCGGTCCTCTTTTCCCATCCCCTTTTCTCCCTTTTTTTTTTCTTCCCTCCCCTTCAAATTTGTATGTGTTATTATGTTGTGTCTTTGTTTTTGTTTTTTAAATTGTAAAATCAATAAAATTTGTTTAAAAAAAACAAACCACCCATGTTAAAGTTGGGAAATACTGCCCTAGCACAATATAGATTTGTAGAAAACATGGAATTCAATTGTTTCCATATCACCTAATTAAACTTCATATATAATTACGTTCATAATGTGTAGTCATATAAGAGACAGTCAGCATGTCAGCAGAGTTTGGCATCGCAACATATAACTGCATACTAAGAGACTTTTTTTTTCTATTCAACCTTTCCCTCACAGGCCTATATCTGAGAAACATGAGTTCGGGAGACGCTTACTAGGGACGCCAGAGACCAGACGCAGAGGTCGCAGGACACGAAAAGCTCGCAGGGCTTTGACATCAAAGCCGCCTGGCTTCCCACTCATGTGATGGGCCTCCCCAGGCTTGTGGGAGACTTGTTCCAGAATGACACTGAAGAGACTACAGGGAAAACAAAGGATAAGACAAGGCAGGGAAGATTGATTTCAGGATGATGGACCAAGTTTCCTTTCACCAGCATTCTGAAATCACTAGGATATCTTATACAAACTTCCACCTAGGTAACTCAAGATCTCCAGGATTCCTACCAATGGCTTTGCTCACGAAATAATTTTGGGAGCTAAGGCCACATTTTAGAGACATTTCAAGTAGGGGAAAATTAGGTTAAGAGTAGGTGTTGGTGTATTTCTGTCAGAATCAATTCATTTTTAAATGATTCTATCATCTAAACAATTGAGTGTTAGAAATGTTTGATAAGCTATTGTATTAATTTATTTAGCATATGGTATATCATACATGGACTTGCAATATAAACATGTTGCCTAGATTATAAAAAACACAATAGAGTATGATTGTTAAAAAGATCTATATTCAGATTCTAATGTCTCGGGCCATCGAACCATTGAAGTGCAGCACTGTTTACATGAAAAAAAAATCAGATACTGGGCTGGTATTTGCCCCCAGCTTACAGCAGTCATAATGTGGGACCCTGCCTCCAGTGAAGAATTTCACAGTGAAGCTATACTGTATTTTTTTCCAGTTCTACTTTCTCCCACCCTTTAAAATTTTTTATAAACCTAATGCCAAAATGACAATCCTAAATGCCCCTTTTTATATTAGTTCCCAACTATTTGCTTCTCCTGGTGTATGCCCATGTTTTGATACAGTTCAACAGACAATTTGCTTCAGAGTCTGTTAAACAAGATGTATGCAAAATATACACATGTGTCACCTCAGTTTCAAGAAGCAAGGAATATGGTGTATATGTAGTGTTAGGATTTATGCTCATGCATAAATCTAATTTCAGTATTACAAGTAATACAAGATGATAGAGATGTCTTCTTTTCAAATTAAAGCCATTATACTATTTAAATTAAAGCCACTCTGCGGCCTTCACCAGAAGAAAAATTCAGATAGCTCTATTGCCTCTTATGAAATAATGGAATGACTTACTCTGAAAATGTAAGGAGGAAAAATTATGTTAGCTGCATTTTTCCAATTATAATACTCTGATAACAAACAAATTTTCCTCTGCAACTCTTTAAGTCACAAGAAGTCACTCAGGACTTCTGTATGTCTTTCCACTTAAGCTAAAGCTAGGTTTTTTCAATGTATCCGTAGATTTTTCTTTCTTTTTTATTAACAGATGATTCACTTGGAAATTATATTGACGAATCAGACCACTGTGAGTTAAACTCATATATTCAGCTAAAAAAATGTTGTTTTTAAAAACTTACCCCACTACAACAATGACAAAATCAAGAAGATTCCAGCCATTGCGAATATAGGCGCTAGGATGCATGACTAGACCATAGGCAAGGATCTTGAGGAAAGTTTCCACTGTGAAGATGATGAGAAAAATATATTCCACTTGCTCCTGTAGATTTGGGAGGAATAGCACCAAGTTATACTTGCATTCTGTAGTTTGAAACCAAGTGTGTTGACAAATAGTCCAAAATCAGAGCCGTCCCTAAGAAATCAATTTATAAGATCCAACCTGTAGATTCCAGGAAACCCACACTAAAAAGGATTGAAAATTCCAGACTGGGGAAAATGACAAGGATTTCTCTGGAATATTTCAGTTCAACACCACCACGAGTGTTCTACAGAACTTGCTAGGAAAGAAGAGAGGGATACACTGAAGATACAAATGACAGAAGCGCAGCATGCTGGATATCTGTCACACATAAATACACCTTGCAAAAATTGCCCAGATCCTAGCATCCAAAATTAGGGAAGCATAACACACAGCAAAAAAGAAGCATAGGTCTGCACCACAGAACACTGCCCATTCTTTCCATATTCTTTTTCCATCCTAGTTCTTCCAAGTGCTGGAAAAAGAATATAGTCTCAGCACAGTCTTCTGTACCAGCTAATGTTCACTTTTCATTTAGTACCAACTAAATGGTTAAAACAACTCTGCCTTGACCTCAGAATTTATGAAATACTTCTCCTTTCACCAAATGTAATTTCAGTTGCACAACTTTCCATGCTTAAGTCTCTCTCTCACACACACAAAACAAAATAGACTAGGAAATTGGATGATGTTTGACCTTACAGGTATTTCTGAATTTCTGTCAATCGATTATTTATTCTTCCTAGAGAGGAGCTCCAACTCTAGTCTTGACCCCAGCTGCAATTAGCAGATGAACAGCTGTATTTGAGAGCTTTTGGTCAGAGTGACCAGAAACAAGGTGGTATGTGCAGTGGGGTCAAATCAAATAAAAATATTTATTACACTCATAAAAAAGACCAGCATAAAAAAATAATTAAAAAAAATAAAAATATGATATGCACAAGGTTAAAAACATTTTTAAAATGACATTATAAAAAAAATCTAAGTCTTTAAAAATCTATAAAAGGGATAAAACTTTACATACAAAAATTGTTTTAAAATGTTCGTTTTAAAATTGTATTTTTATGCTAATCTAGTACCATAATTAAAATTTTGATTTGATTTGATCTGATTTGGCAGTGGAGAGGGGGAAATCGTAACCTCAGCTGCCATGAGTCACATGGGTAGATTAATGCCTATTAAGAGATAATAGTTTTAATTAGCATTAAGGTATTGCCTTGGGCAGAAATCAAGAGATAAAGATGGAACCATTAAGAAAGGAGGGAAGAGGCTGTTATGCAGGATTTTTGGGAAGAAAGTATAGTAATGCAGTAGCATTAGAACCAGAAAGCAGAAGTCAGAGCCAGGTTTTCCTAAATTTGCAGGAATCTGTCTTTTGGTGCCTATTGAACCCTCTAACACAGTACTGTCTGCTTAGCAGCAATTTTTCAGGCTCCAGAGGCCTTTCAGAGGCACATTTCAATTCTACACTTTAAACCATTGTGAAGGAACTCAGATCTTCAATCTGATATGCAAAGTCCATGTTTCATTAATTAAGTTCACACAATCTTCTCACTGCTCATACATCTACTTTGTTTCCACCCATAACGTGAGGAAAGGCACTCACCAAGTTGTGGTTGGAGACATTGGAATCATCTTCTGGAAAGGGAATATAGACTCCTAAGGCCACACAATTAGCAAAGATTGTCATAAGAATGAGGACGTCAAAAGGTCTGGAAGACATTCAAGTTAAGGTATCAAACAGGATTTTTTTCTCCCACCCTCCTCCCTTCCTTTTCTTAATTTGCACATTTAGGATACTTCCACTCTACAATGCTAATAGCAGCTCTGCGGATGGGATTGTTCAAACGTAGACAGAAGAGGGCTCGTGGTGAACGGTGCACCACATTGGAGCCCTGGGTCTTATGCTTGTTCTGCTGCTGACGCTTCTTCTGAGCAAGGCTGCCAGTAGAGCCCAAAGTATCTGAACCTCCACTCATAAGCGTCCATGCTATGGCCTGGCCTGATGCTTCCACAAAAGCCTCGGCTGCTGACTGGGATGGTGCCTCTGGTGAGCCCAGTGCTGCAAAGGAAGAGTATGGCGACAAGAGACAGAAGGAATTAATTAGGACCCCATCCTCTTGTTTAAAATTTGTGTGTGAGTGCGAGTGAAGGGGCAAAATAACAATCTCCTCTTTTAAAAAAAAATCTGCAAAAAGAGGTTAATGTAAAATACAATACAGCATGCTTCAGCTTGGAAAACTAATCCAAGCTGAAGGCCTCAATAAGGTCAATCTATTTATAAGTTTCTCTTGCATTTCTATCCCAGTGTATATCCCCTATTGATTTTACTATCAAATCTATACACTTCTGTAATTCCGGTACTGTTCCAATTTTAAACTATATCATAAATGCCTTACTTTAACTCCTTTTCTAGAGTGACAGGACTTTATTTCAAACAGCCATTGTAACAGCAAAGTTATGTCCAATCTCCTAACAGTAGGACTGCAAGCTGCCCATCCTTTATTGAGTTCTATCTGAACACCCACTACCAATCAGTTCTACTAATTTTTGGAACAAGCCCCAGAGGATACAGTCCAATACATGCTTCTAATTTGATATGCGTAGACTGCCCTATAAAATCTCCATCTGTCCATACTATTACTCCTATAACCAAATATATCAACGTGGGGTTACTCACGTCCTCCGTTGCACTCCGACTTAGACATCTTGCAAGTTGGTTGTATAAAGGGGAAGGAGAAGATGTGTAAATTTCCAAAAGAATTCTAACAGTTCAGACTGATTATCTCTCCACAGTGCAAGGAGGGATCTCCATTGTTTTAGTATTTGTCCCCAGATGGGGAGGGAAGGCCAAGTTAAAAGCTAATGGCCTCATGAAAAGGGAGTACCAGTCCCCAGATGCATCTCTTGCTTTCAGTATAGGGGCTTTTCAGAAAGTAACCAGATTTCCCCCTTGTGTCTGCTTCGTGCTCATTTGCTCTCTCTCCGTCATTCTCCCTCCTTTCCCTTACTGGGTTGAGGATTAAGGCAGATTGCCTACTTTAAAGGGCATCGCAAGAGGAAGGGAGGAGGGAGCTCACAGCTGGTTAGGTCAGTTTGTGGAGAGGTGAGACATCCTAATCAACCAACAGGATGTGGCCCAGAGAGTAGTCATGATCCTCTATAACATTAGAAGAAGGGATACAGCCTTATCCCAATGCAAGACAGCGCAACTAAGTATGCTGAGGACAGAATAATTGAACATTTGCATATAAAATTCTTCCATGACCAAAAATTGAACAAATGGCCTAGCTGTGCTCGCACATCATAGTTTATCAATTAATTCACTTTTTTAGGTTTGCACAACACACTGAACTAACCACATAGACTGAATTCACCCCAATACACATTGGGCTAAAATATAGTTGGCAAATTTGTGGGTCAGAACATGGACAAACACAGCTCAAGTCTATTATATTAGTCCAGTGCACCTACCCTTTCTTTTCCAAGTAGCTTTGCTTGAACTTATTTGCTTCACTGATTTTCTAAAACAGTGCATTCTGGAATTCTAACTCAAAGGCTGAATCTGTATGACCTGCTTACCTCTTGTTAACTTAGTCATGGCTTACTGAATGGATATGCATAATATCCTAAACCATAAACTAATTACATGGGCTGATTTTCTATGTTAGGTTAAAGGGCATTTAGCTAGTTTATAGTTCCGTACCTGGTACAAACACCATTGAAACCTTGTTTATCTACTTCAGGGTTCATTTACCTGGAAGACCATCTTGCCCATATCTAAATCTTACACTTGGAGGCCTTCTCCGAGTGCCCCTAAAAAATGAAAGATGAATGCTTGCCAGGAAGAGGGCATTTTACAGAGGAAGCTGTTACAAAAATACCTACAAAGATTTATTCAACCAACTTCACCTTTCCACAAATACCTACAACAGGCTGAGACACAATAAAAAAAAATAAAAATTAACTTGAAGTTAGATTACATAACATCAATGACACATTTACAATCACAATAAAGTGACACTAAGCAATTATAAAATTTTAAATTACCGGTACCTACACTACCTAGTATTTGCAGATTCAAGCTGCAACCCTTGCATTTCTCAGCCTTACAAATTTAAATTTTTAATTAATTGCAGTCTGCTCTGTTTAAGAATTACAGTGTAACTGTTTGCTTTTATAACCAGAGAACTTCTCAGAAAGATGGGTGGTTAAGAAATAGTAAATATAAACAAACAAAATATTTTATCAACCTGCCATAAATATATCATTAATAAATAAATTAGTTTTTCTTCAGTGGGTATTCTAAGGATTCTTCCAGGTAAAGTTGCAGCAACAAGAAATATTGTGCACCTACTCAGGCAAAAAAATAATCAGGGTTTCTCTGTGCTCCCAGCCAATAAGATGCTGCAAAGGTACGTTTGTGTGAAAAACAAACTTCACCTTGAAATATTCTTATAAGTATTGTATGATTAAAATAAAGCATAGAAATGTCTAAAACTTCTTTGCAAGTGAAGAATGAGATTCCTCCAGGAACTTTTCTCTAACGAGAAAAGATTGGTTGGTTGGCTTAATGGAGGTTTGCTATTCCATTAAACGAGCAAGAGAAACTCCATGTTAAAATCCCTACCTTCAGCAGTTTATTTTCCAGCTTGAGGCATCAACTTATTTCAAGAGGGTTGTTTTAAACTGCCTTGGCTTTCACTCTCCATCCCAGTCTGTTATGTATGTGTGTCATACACAGTACGCCAGGTTTGATAGCTGGCCAATATTTGCATTTTTAAATTAAATTGCAATACTGCCCGATCACATAACGGTAAGGGATCATCGCCTTTTTAGCAGTCAGTTAGGGCGCGTTTAATTTACTTCTCATAAGTGGTAGAAGATTATAACTTGATGCAGTTGAGGGAAAATGTTTCAGCCTAAAAGGCAGATTTGGCTGACATAACGAGGATTCAGTTGCTAGGAGACAGCTGCTCCTGATTGCCCGCTTTCTAGACGCTCCTCCTCCCGACTCCTCAGCCTTGCGCGGAAAGACTACAACCCCCGGCATGCTCTGCTTTCCCGCTTGCTTTAGAAAGGGCGCGGCATTGCAGAACCATAAATATCAGGTAGAGAGACCAATGCTTCTAACTTCTGCGTTCATTGACGTTTTCTTTTGT